>JAVTVY010029502.1:0-132860 GCA_036873755.1 Hanleya hanleyi | reverse complement strand
AAACAATAGCCGGTGGGGATTTTCATTAGGGGAACCATTTCTCAGATGTGTAGTTAAGTAACAGGTCTGGGTATTCATATACAACTTATTTTTATAATACATACCTAATCTTTATTGTAAACTGAATTGCTGATATATTCAAGCTGGGCCCAGAAGGGAAAAATGAATATGCCTGAAACTTTTCTTTGTTAGTTGACAAGCAGCAAAAACGTTAGTGATAGGCAACAGAAATGTTTATGATAGGGAACAAATCTATCGGACAGAATAGTTCAATGAAGGGAACTCAATCAAATAATGCTTTCTCTGTTCATTTTATTGCAGGCACGTTTTTCTGGGGTTTGCCAAGAATGGTCAGTTTGTGATTTCATACTCTCTACATGTTGAGGCAGATGAACACACCGCATACCCTGTCTATATCTACAGACTTCAGTGGTGGCTCTTTGTCCCACATAGACCTCTAAAACAGGTGAGATATCATACACTATATACATTGTATATATCTTCACTCCCCATCTATACCCTGTCTATATCTACAGACTTCAGTGGTGGCTCTTTGTCCCATATAGACCTCTCAAACAGGTGATATATCATACACTATATATATGTCTACACTCCCCATCTATACCCTGTCTATATCTACAGACTTCAGTGGTGGCTCTTTGTCCCACATAGACCTCTCAAACAGGTGATATATCATACTCTATAAACATGTATGTCTACACTCTCCATCTATACCCTGTCTATATCTACAGACTTCAGTGGTGGCTCTTTGTCCCACATAGACCTCTCAAACAGGTGATATATCATACCATATATTTACACTCCCCATCTATACCCTGTTTATATCTACAGACTTCAGTGGTGGCTCAGTGGTCTACACTCTATCATATACGGTACTATATATAGCTACACTCACTATTCATGCCCTATGCTATCTCCTATTGATAGCCTTTCTATATCCCATATTTACACACACTATACATGCTCCATGATCTATAGCTACATGCTCTGTTAATATCTACACTCCATATCTTTATCTACACTATCTGTATCTACAGTACTCCTATCAACACTCCAGAGCCACACTCCATATCCATGCCCCATCTGACATAGTGACATACTATGTGTTGATGTGTGTTTGTAGATAGCAGAGGTGCGTTTATTTGGAGAGGAGCAGATAGAACATGACCTTTACCTGGCCGTGTGTGAGTGGCCTCATGACAACAAGAAAGTACTCATCTATGGACAAAGGTAAGTCATCTTTATGCTTCTTCCAAAAAAAAGGTATATGGGGGGGGAGGAGAGGGGGCATATAGCATGTATTTTTGCCTGACCCAATGCTCACAAAAATTAATTTCATTTTGAGGTCGAGTACATAAATATAATAATTTTCGGCAACAGCTACCATCCATTGAATTTTTGATTTGCCAATCACATATCAACAGGTAATGAATGAAGTAAATTTGAGCACATCAATCTCAACTTGTGTCGAGAGTTCTGAGAATATAGGAGAAAATGATCATCAAAAATGGCATGGCATGCCGTTCATTTTTTTGATGACCTCAGCGGAGCTCGCTGTGGCTTGGTTAATGCCATAATTGAAAGTGGACATCATCATTGGTTGTTGGATGATGTCATAATGTGGAGTGTCGTAAAACTGACATCATCATTTACTAGATGTTATGGTTGTACATGCTATGGTGAGACAAGTTCATCAAAGCAAAGGGAATTTTTTTTAATTCTCTGACTGATATTCTTGCTTTTACTGTGTATTGAACTTGCTCTTGTCGAATACGAAAACTATGCTGTCTTAACTTGCTTCGATGCTGAAAACAGTGCAGCTGAGAGTTGAAAATTTTCTCCAATTTTGAGGCGGATTCACCAAGGAGACTGTTTTGAAAGCAGCATCTGTTTTTATGTTTTTTACCGGTTTCATTATCAAGCACCATCAGCAGTGGAAACAATGAATCAATTTAACAAGGCCATATGTTTTATCGGATTTGACCCTGTATATGAAGCTGTGTTTATCATTGTAGTGTACCTGTGTGTGGGGAGGAGAACTACCAATGTTATATAACAGTGACGGCTGTCCCACCGCTTGTCCCCTGTAAAGAGTGTGCTGCCACCGAAAATGTCATCGCCACAGAGACTGGTAATGACTTCAATATTTCAGGAAAACGAATGATTTAGCCAATAAAATTAGGTCTGAAAAAGTGCAGCATAATAGGGGAATCAATAAAGAAAAAAACCTTGCACAAGACTTCGAGAGAAATATGGGTCACTTCCTTCATATAAGCAGTCTGGAAACTCTACAATGGTAAGTTCATCGATAGAGCCTGATCCAGGCAGATTTGAACCCCTTATAACCTGTTTGGGCTTCATGAGTTTGGGGGCTCTATTACCTGAAATCAGATAAGAAAATAATGTACATGTTAAAAGTAAAAAAAAAAAAAACTCCTCTGACACCACTCTTGATATAGCTTACTTTAGCTTAAATCAAGTATCATTGTTGGCAAGATTAAAACAAAATGTGTGTGACGGTCATATCTGTCCTATCTGAGTGTAAGAACTCTAAAAACAGTGAATGCAAATATAAGGTTCCCTGAATGTACTTTTGTTGAATTTATACATGTTATAATGCAAGATAAATATAATTTTGAATACTGAGTTTAATTATTGTATGTTAAGCTTTGTTAATAAAAGTTCGGTCTGAACTCGTTCAGCCACTGAAGTATAGTCGGGTGATGCGATATCTATTTGTTGAACTGTCAAGTAAACTTTGACTTTTATGGATGTTTCTGGACATCATGACAGAAGGTAGTTTTGTGGGTATACTATAATCTGTATGTAAATTGCTGTGTTTCAGGTGTTCCTGCCTGGTGTCTGAACCACGCCGTCACAGTTCACACGAAGTATGACCTGGCACCCCCGTACCCATCGTTCAGTCCCCACGTGCACATGAAACTGGATGGAGTGATGATACTGAACACTGGACATTCCATCATCACCCTCGACATCTCGTGTGGGGAGAAACAAGATGAAGACTGGTCTGACTACACAAACTGTAGTACCCCGCTGGGCGAACCTGAATCACCCATGGAGATGGTAACCATAGAAACGGAAATTCTCGACTCGGAAGAGAATGTGTCATCCGCTGCCACGCCTCCTAGCAGTGGGAAACTTCATAAGGATGCAATTCTGTCAATTTCTCAGGAATTCTTAAACTCTGACAGAGAAACAGTTGATAGCTCCCCAGCCTGTGATAGCTCACCTCCCTCCCAGTGTGACCAAGGCTACTGCCCCCTTCCCCCAGAGTCCGCGGAAAGACAGGAGTCTCAGGCGGCATCAGACTCGCAAAAGAGCCGCCTGACCCTGTACGACTTCGCCGGGTCTGATGACGGGTCAGTGGTCGACGAAGACTCCAGGAGTGGATTTGCCCACCCGCGCTACATACCAAATCCAATCGGTAAATTTTCCGATGATGCTACGGATGCAAAATGTAATTGTGGCGATTCCAGGTTACAGTCCAAGTATTTACGCCAGCAGTTACAACAATCTATGCATTTCAGTCACGGGCTTCGAACTGTTCCCTCACAGGCCTTGTCTCCAGGCAGGTGCCAATCTCTCAGGAAAAGTCATTCACAGGAGAACATGCCCCACGGTCAGTTAGAGGTCACAGGTCAAGGTCACAGTAGTCAGGGGGATGGGAATACCATGTTTGAGGTATGCTGCACGTCCCCGTCACAGGAGAAGGTGTATACGTACCTGGGTAAACCCGACCACCCCCTTCATGAGCCCCGTCCCTGTGTGGGTCCCTGTGACAAAGAGAACGTCTGTATCCCACCAGCCTCCCCTAACCACCGTGATCTCAACATGGAAATGAAAAATACTCAACACCTGTGTGGCTGTAGCCTCAAGTCCGACCCACTCTCAGCGAAACCGGTCGGGAACGAGCTGCTGCACGAAGTGCGCACCAGTTCTCAGCGCTCGTTTTTCTCGCCAAGTATAAGCGGAAGCACAGGTAGCTGTGCCAGCAAGGCATCCACTAGTCCAATCATATACCTGGACAGCTCACAGTCTGTCACTATGAACATTAGGAAGTTTACATATCCAGCTCCTGTGGAAATGAATCCTCCTGCTGAACCAGAAGGTAACCTGATCTTGAGTATCTTCATGAAAATTTATTACATAGGGGGGTGGAGAAGGGGATTGATACTCCCAATTTCAGAAATTGCTGTGTAAGCTTATATCTTATAGTGAAAAATCACTGGCTCAGAAAATTCTGTTTATAAGATATAAATTGTTTCCCTGAAAGATGATTGTATTTGCTATGTAAGTGGAACTAATAACTTGAAGAGAAAAATATTCTCATCATAATAATTGTTCTTATGGATTCAGATGATCTAGAGCTAGCGTACCACAGTTTGTTACCACTGACTGTCTGTGGAACTGGCCATAAACCTATGACCGTCGTCAACAACAGCTGTACAACTACACTCAAGGTATGTATATTGCATAAAACAGGAAACTAATTCCCCAACTTCAGAATTATCTTGGATGATTTTGAGGCTGAAATGAAGAACAAACAGTATTGTATAAACCTGGCCCATTTCCAGATGCTCAAACTCAGATGTTCTAGAGTCGATTTTCATGTATGCATGTAAGCTGTTATCCCCTAAACGATATTCAGTCAATCAAATTGTTTGAAAAAGTGTCTAAATAATCTCATTGACAAGATGTATACATATATATCTACCTTTATATTTCTGTCTGGCAGCATGAAGTGACAATGAAACAGCTGACGTTTGACGTGGAACATTATTTAGGAGAGACGATACGCCACCATGCTGAATGGGGTAACAGATACATTGATGTGGCTGACTATGATGTTCAGGTTTTGGATGTAAGTCTGTTATGAGGTCATGTATGACCATCTTCAATATATAATATTTATTTTTAATATATTTATTTTTCCAGTAAACTCAAACAATCAAGTTCACGGAAATTTTTGAACTCGTAGAAAAATTCTGCTTTCATCAGTCAGGGGACCAACATACAGAAGATGTAAAAAAATTAACCCAACCTAAGTTATGAACTACATAAAGCAATATATATATATATATATATATAACTTTATTTTCTGAGGGTTTACAAAAATAGTCCGTCAGTTTGAAAAACTGTTCTTCCCTGAGGCCCTCTAACAACAAGACAATTGCAAAGAAATGAGCTATCATAATTACACACATATAAGACAAGGAAAATAAGGATATTTATAGAAATGTTACTCAATATTACTGCACGTTGATTAAAGACTTCATCATTCTGGACTTGAATATCCCAAGGGAGGGAGATGTTGTAATATTTTGGTCTAGGAAGTTCCACAACTTTGCTCCTGTATAGCTCAAGCTTTGCATCATATAGCATGTTTTGGGTCGAGGAAGGTACAGTTTGTTGTTCGCAGTTGCCCTTAGGTTTCTTGTTGTAACTTCATTTACATCTTTAAATAGGTCATTAAGGTATGAGGGACATTGCTGGTTGATGATTTTGTACTCTGAGAAGTTAAAGTGGTACCCATTTGACCACAAACTGTTCGTGTAAGGAAATGTCACAAAAAGTTGACTAGATGGAAGAAAACAAGATCTTATATTACAAACATGGCAAGGTTACCCACAGAAGATTGGATTGAGCCATACATGTTACCTAGCTCTACCAGGCATTCATTACCTTCTGCTTTCTGCCTTTTCATTTAGCGCTGTCAGGGTCTCACGGACTGTGCCGGAGTTGACCCGAGGTCATCTGTTGCCACAGTAAATGAATATGGTGACCGTCTAACTGGGCGAATTGATATCAGCCACGATTCACCGATATATATTTCCGCAACATATAGTTCTAGAGTTATTTGTCAAAAAGCTGCACTCAAACTGTGTGACACTGCCGTTCTGAAATACATTGAATATCTGTTGAGTACATTTCAAGATAAATATATGTTTTGTGATCAGTAAAACAGACAGAACAGTTCTTGGTTTCTGCAAGAATCCTGCAAAAAATGGCGAAACCCCTACAGGGGTAAATGGAGCGTAGCGCAAAGCACCCTGGGAGAGGATGACATGTTACATCAACATTACATCAGCAAAGTAGCTTATAACTTTATAAGATTATCAATTTGCAGAGAAACAAAAGCTAGTGCAACTCTTCAAAAACGACTGTGGCGTAAAGTAATACCTCATTATGCAACCTTAATGCCTTGGCTTTTCGGGAACAAATATACATAATTGAGGGGAAAATCTGGGATGCAACGATATAAGCTTATACATAATATATGTATCTAGATTAAAATCTCCTGTGTTTGTAAATTTTATGAATGTACATGTACCATATGCACTTAAACATATTAATAATTGGCTGTATTAAATGAATTAACAGAGGTCTGACAATCTGCAACTTCACAGCTGGTCAAAATATCATTATTATTTTCACTTGTAGACACATGGTAGAGGTTATAATTTGATAGTTTCTGTTGGTGGTCCCGTGTCTGTTGGTGGTCCCGTGTCTGTTGGTCCCGTGTCTGTTGGTGGTCCCGTGTCTGTTCATTTTTCAATCATGGATGTTTCATAATAATAATAGCAGATATGTTGAGGATGTAATTATCTTCCTTTATTAATAATTAACCTGTTTCCCCATCTTACTGCTCAAGGTCTGCCCTGCCAAGTATTGCCTTATTGCCAAAGTAACATTGTGGGTTCATGCCAGACAGGAGAACAGACATTCACTGGATGTCAAGAGGAGGTGTGTACGATTTAATTGACTACATGTATTTAAAGGCAGGCCTCGAAAATTGGTTGATTGACGTAACCGAAAAATCGGTTACGGTAAATTTGGCTTGCGTAACCTATTGTTCGGTTACGATGTTAATTTTTACGTAACCAATTGGTTTCGCAAAACGGTTACATAATTACAACAGTGTACCATCAACGAGTGAAAAAAAAATACTGTCCACAGCACATGGGCGTCGACTGAACAGACAAATGAGATAACATACGGGAATGGGATTGCACACGTAAATCGCTTCCACCATTCATGGTTGGCTATTGTGACTCTGGCTGTATAATTCATTCGCCATTTCCTTGTGATTCCATTGAAATCCTGATTGAAAAGAGAAGTTTAACACACCGCCTGCAAATTTAGAGATGGCGGAAGTGACAACGAGTGTTAATTCCTCCACGAGGAGCTCCGCATGCCACCTCTGCTGCTAGCTCTGTGAAGAGCGCCCCACGGAGCAACAACCTTGGAGCGAGGGGGCTTGCGGGTAACCCTTCCAACTCCTTCAAGTTTGATACAGCTGTTTTCTGGCCGCTATTGGTTTATTACATAATAGTATGCCGGCCCTGAACCCAGGATAGCCAAAACAGTCTGTGCAAGCTGACAGATAAGACACCTGCCACGTGGTTGTCTACAAATTCAATACAGACAGGGCTGAGTTTGCGACTTAGTTTCGCTTTTAAAACATGCTGAAAGACACACGTCATGTGGTTAAAGTTTGCACAGTGGACAGACAGAGAAGAGGTTGGGATTTTTGTTACCAGAACATATGTCCAAGAAGCGCATTCACGTAACCGATTTTTCGTTCTGGCCATTTCTGATTTGCGTAACCGACACGCGAACGATCGTTTCGTTCGCGCCAAATTTCGAGGCCTGAAAGGGGGTCAGAATCCTCGCTGATTGGTTGATGTATGGTTCCAATAAATGCCATAAAACAGTCTGCAATGTTGTATATTGAATCACACGAATGTTTTCAAGATTTTGTATTTTCTATGCACATTAGAATTCTGAAAATCCGCCTCTATATATAATTCATCATGCAGGACTCAATTCAGTTAATCGTTTTCTCCAACGACCAGCCTGTACTGATGCCCCATCCATGGGCTCTTTGAGATTCAATGTGCTCATGTTGATGAAAGTTTGAATTGTTATACATAGGATTTTTAAGTAAATAAATAAAGGTATATGTACACGATCTAAAGCTACATGTAATCAGACAGGCACTAAAATAGAAACTAAAATGTTTCTGCCAATATATTGATCCAGCAGTCAAGGTGTGAAAATTTTAATTAAATTACAAACTCCTGAATCAGCAGAAGCCTAATGAAAATCAGTGAGTTTGACCCAGTTATTCTAGGCCACCAGGTCAAACAACTTCATCCCAGATTGCTTTTTACAACCATATCTCAAGCATGATGAGGCTAAGGCTTAATGAACTTAACCCAGACACATATCTGGTCATGAGCTACTGCTAAAATTGGCTTTGGGTATTGTCATCATGTATGTATGTCTGCTTATTGCCATGCAAGTGCTATTCCTTAAGCAAGACATTGTTTAAATACACTCAAGTCTGAGGGGTTTTGCACGGTTCATGTTGTCCAAAATGGTCTGGTCTTTCCAGACAACACTCGGACCACACACAAATTTCATCACAAGACCTGTTGGTCACTGTAAATTTGTCAGCTGTGTCATTGCAAAAACAAATATTTCCTTGTTATTCCAGAAAGGAGATAGACATGTGTAGATAGGTTTTTGTTGTTAAACTACCATATAATTTCAGGCAGCCAATTACAAATGTTTTCATGACGTACTGTGGCTCATGCAAATGTCACATGCACTTACTCACTTACAAAAGTAACTGGGTCCATGCTATTACTGCACGTGCAAACCGGGCAACACAGTTTTGTGGCGAGAATGTAACAGTCTGACCATGCAAGACGGAGACCATTTTGAGACAGATTTACATGTATTGTCAATTTCAACATATTTTTTGGTTAGAATTCGTTTTAAAACCGATCAGTATTTGTTACGTACTAATTTACCATTGGGATGCCTGTCATATCTGGTTAAAACCACTCGATTTTTTCACAATCTCTAGGGGTTTTTTAGCAGTGGCCAAGTGATCTAAGGCGTTTCGCTGGTGATCACCAGCCTTACACCGCTGAATCGGCATGGGTTCGAGCCCTGCTGGTGTATGTGTGAAAGTTTGCCAGTTACTTGCTGACAGGCAGTGGTTCTCTCTGCAGGGTTCCCGCGGTCATGGAAAATCCTGGAATTTGAAAATTGATTTTCCAGGCCTTGAAAGTCATGGAATTTTGTGTCTGGTCATTGAATTTTGTGAGAGGTCATGACAAAAATAAGTGGAACTTAAAATGTCAGCCAGGTCGATATTTCTCTTGATTTTTTTCACCGAAAAGATGAATTTCCTGGACCAGCAAATGTTCTATTTGCCGAACTTTGGTCTTGGAATTCTCTTAAACTCCCAGCATGCATTTAGGAGGAAATGGCTGTTCTCAATTTTCTCGATGCCCCCATCATCCATAGAGAATTTCTGATAGGTCATGGAAAAGTCATGGAATTTGTCCATAAAAGGTCATGAAATTCAATCTGAATTTCTGTGCATGAACCCTGCTCTGGGTATTCCGGCTTTCTCCACCATTCAAACTGTCTGTCACCATATGAGCGAATTAACCTTGAGTGCGGCATTAAACCAAATCCCCCAGTATGAAAGACATCTGAACGGCTAATTAGTACACA
This sequence comes from Hanleya hanleyi, assembly GCA_036873755.1. NCBI lineage: Eukaryota > Metazoa > Mollusca > Polyplacophora > Lepidopleurida > Hanleyidae > Hanleya > Hanleya hanleyi. Next base: position 123,284 of record JAVTVY010029502.1, on the reverse strand, counting down.
ACAAAAACCCTTGATCAAGTTCTTTTGAAAATAGTAATTTCAGCTTATCAATAGGTAATAATGATAATTAATTGTAGAGTAAGAATATGGTCAGACCTGTTAGAAATTAGTTCATTTGAACATGAGTTTATTCAAAGTAATTTACTTGGTAGAAGGTGCTGGTACTTAGTTAAACCATTTATCTTCAAGGTCCTTAGTCCTGTTAGTCTGGAGAACTCTGGACAGAATTCAAGGGAGACAACCCTTACAGAACTATCAAGGCTTCAGTAGTTACCTGCCTTGTTTCATTACAGCATTGACTAGTCATTTCCAGAAAACTGGTCAAATTTAGATTATTTCTTTATTGGAAGTTTTTGTTACAAACTTAGCTGGATAGCACAGTATGTTTATTTGAGTGCAGTTATATGCACATGTAGAATGTATGATCCTGTACTCAAATTCAGTAAATAAATGTCAGATTTTTTCATTTTATATTTCAGGAAAGCCCTAGGATTGTATCAAACTAGCTTTACATTTGAATGGCAGCAAGATTCAGGTGAAGAAATGTTCAATTGTAACTAAAAAAAAAAAAAAAAAACCTAATCAGAGGTGCATTAATAACTTTACAGTTGTAATGTTTCTCTCCCTCGCTCTCAAGTTTTCCGTCTATGCCATATCTAAAAGGTTTTGTGGAAAATAATGAAAGGTTGAAAGGTTAAGTACATGATACCCATTTTATGTTGGAATTTCGGATTCTGCGTATCGTCACTCCACAGCGACATTTAACTAGTTTATATTGGTGATTAGAATTTCACTTGTTTCAGAGTACCATTGTTCATGATTTGTTTTGCAGCACACTGTATTAAACCTTCCTAATTTTATTGTACAGGGATGTACAACACATTAGATATTGAAGACCTACAAGAAATTGAAGAGAAAAACATGAGGAAGTAAGTTTATCACTTCTTACTAATAATATTGTACTCTTAGCATGGTTAAGTGGGGGCATTCAAGTATTAAATTAACAAAAACACTCGGAATCTTTGTTCTAGCTTAAATATTACTTTGGAGAATCTGAGTATTTGTCATCTTTAATAAGGCCATTCAAATATGATACTTTGTTTCTCAAATCCCGCCGCATGGTCGCAATCAGGCCCGCATGTTTTCTTTTTATATCAATAATTTTATGTGCCGACCATGAAGACGGCGCGCCACAACAAAATACTCGCCAAAACAGACATACTGGGTAGAATTATCTCCCTTGGTTGATCTTGATCTTCAGAACGAGCTAAGAGATATAACTTATATGATATGATTTTTTAACTTACATGAACCGAATTATCTCCCTTGGTTCGCGATCAGAAATAAAATGAAAAAAAAAGCCTCATGCCTCATTAAGATTAACCCAGCCTCGTATTTGAGAAACAAAGTATCATATTTGAATGGCCTAACATAATCAAATGGAGCAGAAGTCTGCAACCTAAGATTAGACTAGTTACATTGATCACTGTCTCCTTGTTTATAACACATGATCTGATGTATACGCGTAGTGAAACTTGTTTCAGACTTCTAGTTCATTTGCTTCTGGGAATACTTGAATATCCTATGATGGGCTAAGCCCATATTTACCAATGGGTGGTGCTGGTTTTGCGTACTTGTTGCATCCGCCAACATTGTATTTAGGATTGTGACATTCAAATTTTTAACCTGCCGTGAATGGCCAGTTACTTTGCCGATGGGCAGTGGTTCTCTCCAGTTAATCCAGCTTTCTCCACCATTCAAACTAGCTCTCATGATATGAGTGAAATAACCTTGAGTGTGACTTATCAAGCTTATTATTACTATTCTGGCAGAAATCTCATAGAAGAAAATTTATATTGTGATAAACAAGGTATATTCATATGAAAGATTCCACAGTGTATATTATATAAACTAGTGTATTTTCTGTACTGCAGACAAACACGGGGCCAACAGAGGAAGGATTTGTTATCATTACGTAAACAGGCGTATGTACCGCAATCGTACAGTACTTCTGTCCATGTACTCACAAATGAGGCCGTCCTCAAGGGTAGGTACAGTTCAACTCTGTAATAATAATTTTAAAAGAAACGTCACCTGATATCTCCCAGTTTCAAAGGTCTTCATTGATCAATGTAAATTTTTAACACCAAATTCAGGATTTTCTTTGGCCTATGGAGACAGTTGAAAGGAAGAAGTTTGTGTAATGGTCCATACCATCTAACTTCATAAAAATTATGCATTGTCCATCAATCGACAGATTTTCAATTCTATTCAGATTTTTCCGGTTCTTCCCATTTTGGGTATATGAATTACTTGCTCACGAAATTTGGTGTGGTACTGCTTCCACCACACCTGACCATAGGTGGCACCACCTGATGGTTTCATTGAAGTTGTCATGTAAGACGAAGTGATGTGAGATTACGGGATTTCCGATAGTGCGAAATGAGCCCGTGGTCGGCGATTGTTCCATTTGCTAACATGTCAAATCAAGTTGAAAAGTGGTATCTCCTCTGACATGAACTATATCCTTCAAAGATTTTGGAACTGTGACTAACTTCAAATCAACTTGATATTTTTCAGGTAAATCATTACCAATGTTGTTGGACCCTCACCATTATGTGGCCATACTGTTGTAAGATGAGGAGCACCGTCCGCGAACTCCATCCTCCTCTGTGAGCTGTATTATCTCCTGTCGACCATGTTACTTGATTTCACAAGCAGTTCGCATGGTTCGGTTAATTCAAGATGACCAGTTTATCTGTTTGTGTGTTATGGTTTTTTTATTTCAATAATGTAATATATAAGATAACGTTGATCAAGAGAACATTGCTTTAAAATTGCTAAAGATTGATGCCAGAAAGGAAGAACCAATCAAAATTCATGTGATATTAGACTGTAATTATGATAAATGACATTTGTTGATTTTCCATATTGCAGAAATACTTCTTCCAAGATGAAAACAGAAAATTTTATTTGACAGAAAGAGATGCAAAAACTCATTCCCCCCATCCTCCAAATTTAAAATCGACAGTGCAACTTGATGTACTCATGATACCTTCAATGATAATTATAATGTCCATATTCCATTTGTCATCTTTATTCTCCATTCCATGTATTCATGCTGTACACCATCAAGACTAAACTCATAAATCGGCTTGAGTCCCTAGTTACTTCCCTTGTTCCACTGCTGATACAGATCACTGTCTTTGCGCCTCTTGGATGCAAGAGATGTTTTGTATATCAGATTACAGCAAACCATTGAAAATCGGTCTTATGAATAGCTGTTCTGTCACATTATTTTCATAACAAAGATGAAAGCGAACGATGACTGCTGTAGCTTGACCCGGCTGACACGGATTATATGTTTCTAATATGCTATGTATGAATGCACATGAGTTAATTCAATAACTAATACTAAGTAATACATATCATCGATGATGGTTTTCCCTGGATGGATTGTTCTGTTACCCAGTCCTTGTCTTTTGTAAAAAGATGGTGAGCTAAAAAAAGTGTACCTAAATTAACCGAGGAGAGCTAATACGAGAGCTGAAAATCGTTCTCCCAAATTTCGTGAGGGGAGTGATTTTGTTTTAATTGTTTAACCTACCATATTATATTTTTGATTAAATTATTTTATTTTTCAATTTATTTTCAAACGAAAAACTAATAAAAATAAATTATTCTATTTCAATTTAAACAAGTCAATATCAAAAGTGATGAAGATTTCAACAGTCACCAGTGGGTAGTACGTACCAGAAGATTGAGCAAGCTCACTCTGCATATAATACTCGTCGGAACCAATCATGCGCGAAGAGCAGTGTCCGTGGAGGTTCTCGAAAATAATCGGCCGATACTATTTAAGTGAACGAGAAGAATGGTTGGCGAATGATCAGACGAGTCCCAGTTCAATATTGCCCAAGAGTATTGTCATCCTACTGACTACAGGCTCTGTGTGCTGATAATGATGTGTAAATCTTCTACCTTTCTTAGAAAACTTCGTCAACTGCTTCAACTTGTTCAAGGAAGATTTGCTGCAGTTACCGCCATTGTTGTCAGCTCTCCGCGCACGTGGCAAATATTGCACGATCCCATGCTAGGAATAGCCTGTGCAAGAGACTACCGATTGTCAAACAAGCGAAGAAATTATGGCCGCGCTGGAATTGACGGCGATCGTTTGCTGATTAAAATTTATTAAAGGCATTTCAGTTTATTCTCACAGTGATTTTCAGTGTGGAAGAGTTCGCAAAATTAACACCAACTGTCCGTTCATTTAATAATAAGGCCGTTAGCAGACACAGCCTACTTATTTCTATATTTAATCTGCTGAATCTAGGTGCGCGAAAAACAGTGTACCTTGGATATGATTTAGGTGAGCGATGGTGCGCGAGAGCGATCGCTCACCTCCAAACGCAAGGACTGGTTACCTCTTTTGTCAAGGTTCAATCGCTGTAACCATGGCAGGCTCAACCTGGTCGCTGACTTGGAGACCAAACTATAAAAATATCAAGGAACGCCTTCCCCCGACAGTCAAGTTCGAGATTGTTTTCTTTTGTATTATATTCTATTCTATTCAGTTTGTATGAGGAATCGACTCCAAACAAGCAGTATATCATAATGACTTATAGTTAGACGGGTTGTCTCCCCTGTGTATCCATACAGTAGACCGGTTATGGCTGACATCGTCGGTTCAAACTTCTGTCTGGATCTAACCTCATTCTCCACATTGTGGAATGTATCGGTTACAATTAAACACCCCCAGACCTGCACACTGAACGATCATCTAGACTGGACGTATGAACGTCTCAAGCGGCTGAAAGGAATGAAGATAGTGGTCTGAATCAGCGGGGAACCAAGGAGAGTAAGGGATGAAGGGACTATAGCTGATTTATGAGTGTATAAAATTATGAATAGCAAGATATTTGGTAGTTTATATTAACCAGGAGAGCTTGAAATTAGCACTCATTTACTTGACCTGGGGAAGTGAAATTTTAGCATATCGGTCATGTAAGAGGAAGTGAGGTGAATTTCTGGGATTTCCAATGGTGGTAAATGAGCAAGTGGTCAGCCATTGTTCCATTTGATAACATGTCAAGTCACGTTGAAAAGCAGTATATACCGAAACTTGCTTGAGACAACTAACCTCAGTATATGCTGTTGTCCAGGGGCAAGTACAATGTACATAAGAAGTAAGAAAGTCACATTATAGCTTTTTGGGTTCACTATGTACTTTGTTCATAGTTAATATGAAATCCATTTTTGATCACTCTAAACAAGTATTGGTAGCGATTTATTCAAGATAGCTGGAATTCCAACCTGGATTATGACAGCATGGTTAGAAAAATGATCATTTCCACGTCCTTTGGATGGTTGCCATGACAGGTCTGCTGACTCAGTTGGTGAAATTATTTCTTTACGCAATGAAGCTTGGGTTTTTCATTGAAGAAATCTGATTTCATAGTTTGTACCATATACGTGATAAACTTCCTCTTAACATTTCAGTATTTTATTAGGGATTTGTTCATCACTGTCAGCAAAATTATGATTTCAACTTCTGTCTCAAGTACAGCAGTGCATGCTGCTTCATCCATTGACCCTGAAGAACTGTCATGGTGGCATGAAATATAAAAAGTAGGAAATTTTACATGGTCATAGTGTTGATACTCAACATGATGTACCTGCTTAATATCTTGTGATCGGAAAACAACTTTTGAGGCTCTTATGGGATGTAAAGGCTAAAGTGATCAAAAACAATTTGAGACAACTGATGGACAAGCAATTAAAAAAATAAATTTGGAGCCCTGAACCATTATTTTGGTCTGGTCATATATAATTGAATGGTGCACACATGTCCAGGAGAGTTTGATAAACACTCCAGAACTTCTACCTCTGATCATTTGGGAAACCGGTAAAGTGGCGAAATGCTTTGAATGGATGACTTGTGGAATTTCTGATGTTCATGATTTTCCACTCCTGGCTAGCAAGTATGAGAAACTGTAGATCTGGCCAGCCCTACTTCAGTCTGAAATGATTTTGTCTTTAGGAAAAGTGTGAGTGTGTATTATGAGGCAGTGACATGTAACATTAATAGTCTCTTGCCATTCTTGTTGACCATGCACCATCCTCCATATGCAGGTCTGGCTTCTCTGTACGACTTCCGAGTGCAAGCGCACACTGTGTCACTACTAAATCGACTGTCTGCTCAAAGTAACAGCCAACGAACGGACGGTATTGCAGCATGCTCCATCATGTTCCGAGACAAGTTATGTCTCTTTGACGTCACTGTCGGAATGACATGTTTTGAGTCTCTCCAGTCAAAACAACCATGTTTACTTTCAACTGAGTTCAAAGGGGAGGAAATAAATGACACATTGCCTGGCTTCTAATTTGCTCAAATATGAGTATATTGGGAGAGAACATGAGGTCACTAACGTGATTCGGCACTACTAAAAATTACGACTGGTCTTAGAGTTATCCCGGACACATAATCTGCCATGGTACAGCTCTGTCAGTCGATCCATGGCTGGAGATGATGCCATACACATAAAGGTTTGCTTTAGGGCTTTTGTGTGGGTCAGTTTTATCATCCGAGGATCGGTAACTTTCTACACAGAAGACAGTTCCTTGATACTACTATTCTTGTGCCTAGGTGGTAGGCCAGATAGTGTCACAATGTTCTATCTGTTTTCAATGTTTTCTCAACAACTTTCGTTGACTACACCCCGAGTTGACCATTGGTGTTCATATCACTCGCAACAAAAATATTCATTGTACATCTATGTTTATATGGAGACAACTGTAACCAGTTTGGTTGTTCACATGGCCATACAAGACTGTTATCTTGATATGGGTTCTGGTGATCTTATTCAATTGAACTGGGCATGCTCTGTTCAACATTATGGTTTACTTTATTGTTCTATTTCACCTGTGTGCACAGATTATGACGGAATGTATGAATACATGGTTTTAAATTGCTTTTTGCTTCTTTTTTTTTTGTTCTTTAAGTTGACTATTTTTAAAAGGTTTTTGTTGAAAATTTATGTGTATTTTTTTTTTTTTCAACTACAAATGATAGAAATATATAGAGACAATGATCATGATTTCATAGACTTGAAAATCTGGTGGTCCAATTGGTGGTTTGAATGAATCTATTCTTTCTGTGCAGCCTTCCTGCATAATATATGCTTGTTCAATCAAAATGAATAGAGGAAGTACATGTACATATCCAATACAAGTACATACAAATTTCCCTGTGACAGTGGTTTGCAAAACGAGGGACTGTCGTCTCATTAAAGTTTGGATTACCCTTTCTTCCAAAGGGATTACATTTCACATTGCAGTAGTCCAAGAATAAAATACAGTAGCTGCATTCAGTTTGTCCAAACACAGCGACACAGTCTTCTGGGGGAAGTTTGAACTCTTGGAATCCACTATTTCAAACACATCTTCATTTCCATATGCAGGGTCGACAGTCAATGTTGCCGAGAGTGACACTGGACAAGTGAGGTGGCATGGAAACAGCCCATTTCAGGAGCGTTACCCAGTTTTGTCAAGATTTGCAAGTGCATGTGAGAAATCAGTGTTGTTTCACTAATATGGAATCTTACTACACTTGTCTTTGATGCACTTACAAATATTATCAAAATGGGAACAGTAATGTAGATAGGAAGAGGAAAGTGTAGAGGTTGGGGGAAAGGAGAGTTCTCCAATTTTTACGGTAAAAAAGTCATTTTACTTGAATAACATTTGAAATAAACAAATTTGCAGTTTTTGTCAGTGGCGCATAAATTCATGTATAGTTTTGCTACTTATATGATTTATTGTTTAGGCATTCGAATGTGTTGAAAGGGCAGTTTTGAAAAAAAAACAATAAACCACTTTTTACCTCTCGGCCATTTTGACCTCGGAGTATTGTCGTCGCCATGTGCGTCCGTCCGTTAACGCTTTTAGGCAAAACCGCTGGAGAGACAACCACCAAATTTTCAACACTTATTTATCTAGGCTAAGTCATGACACCTATCTAAAGTGGCTCTCTTGGCCCATATTTTACAGAGTTATGCCCCTTTCCAGATATATTATGCCCATTTCGGATGTAATAATCTCCAATTTTTTGTTATCTGTAGTTGAATGTACAAGATATATCTGCAGATCCGTGTTCAGTTCAGCTTATTCGTCTTGGTTCTTATTTTACAGTAGTGCTAAGTCAGATGCCTATCAAAAGTGGCTCCCTGTGGCCCATATTTTACAGAGTTCTGCTCCTTTACAGATATATTAATTTCTTTTTCTGTCCTATATGCCTGAATGTAACCAACTACCAGTATATCTTGATCATCCCACATAGAACTATCTCTTCCCCAATTGACACTACACATGGGTCTCAATCACTTGGGGAAAGCCGAGGTCTTTTGATTAGACCAATCTCATGTTATCTGTTTGTAGTAGATCGGCAACAATTCATTTAAAGTATATAGTCCAATGTAAAATATATAAATTTATGCACCATTGAAGCAAATTTGTCCATATTTTAAATGTTATTAAAGAAAAACAAATTCCAAAATTGGAGAACGCTCATTTCTCCCGACCGGCTCTACAACGAAACGAGGTTCGTTTGATGAGGTCACGCACACTCGACATCACAATGGTGACTTAATTTGGCTTCATACCATAACTTGACTTCTCATGGGTTAGTTCGTGGTGGAAAACCATACCTATCAAAAATCCATTCACACACAAAAAAGTCTATGATGAGATGTGAGTTTACAAATGAAATGTTGCCTCATGAGGCAACTAGCCAGTGTACTTTCACTTTTGATTTATACCATCACCACCATTGCTCAATCCCAACACTATCTGCATGTGAACCTGATCAGGGTATGTCTTGGCAATGGTCTTTGAAAGAATCACCGACAAAACAACTGCCAACTATAGAACTGTGAAGAAAGTTTACCTTGATCGGATCTATTTTATGAGTTACAGACCGCTGATGTTTGTTGATTTTCATCACAAAGCTTTATAATATATTGCATCGTCATGTTATGTTCCTTTTCCTGGTCAGAATTTTCTATGTTCATCTTGTCTTTGATGATATGTTCTATTTAATCTATTTGGTAATGATATTGTTAATTGTGAACAGTAGCTAGATCTATATATACATGATGTACTTTGCTATTGTCGTATACCACTTAAGATTTTCCTTGCAGAATGGTTGATTTCTGGAGGACAGCAAGAACACTCCTTGCATGTTTTAGTTCCATGTTTTTTAGATAATTATTACATACTGAAAATTATTCTTTGTTGTAAATCTGGAACATTCACATGATTTGGAGTCGCCATTAAGATTCAGAAAGAGTAACAAAAATTCAGTTTTAACGAGGACATAAATTCCAACTCTAATTCTGTAATATTATGAGAACATTTGGTCTACCAAAGGCTATTTTTGTACTTAACGCATTTGACTGGAAATTGTATGTGTTGGAAGAATGTTTGATGAATAAAAGTTGTCAATTGCAGCTCTGGTCTTTGACCTTTTTATCCCCCATTTATCCCCCATCATATGTATGCAACTCCTCCTACACTTTTGATATGGTTCACCTAATACTTGGTGGATATTATCTGCACAGTCAGGAGATGTGCTTTTCCCATTGATGGAGGATTTTTGAGATCTGGCGTTAGCCAGAGGCTCTTTAGAATGCTGTAAGGAAATGGACAAAAGTGCAAACCGACTCACGGGATAGCCTTACGCTGCATAAAAGTAGTTCCTCAGAGATGAGTTTTGGGGATCCTTAGTGGTTGAAAGGCTTTTGTATGTCTATATTTAGTCACTAATAATCACTTGGCATATATTTGATCCCTTATCTGCATTAAATATTACTCTGTTCATTGTTTTCCCACAAAATATGAGATCAATACGCTCTAAAGTATGGCAGACTGGTATCGTCACTTTACTAAAGCTTGGACTCTGCTGAGAAAATTATACAGTTTAGCTGATTAGGTGTATATGTGAGAGATGCTCTACCATAGCAGCCAACCTGGCCACCATTGTCTCATTATCACCTTTGCAGGCCACTGTTTGCTTTTCTCACAAGAGCAAGCTGTAACATATCTTAAAATCTTTTCCTATCTTGTACTCCACCAGTCAACCTGTGGGATATCCAGAAAGTGTAATACATGTCTTGTCTTATCCTAACTTGTGACATAACCATCATCAACCTTGATGTCCAGCCCTTCTCACTTATAACACTAAATCAATCTCTATTTACCCCTAGGTATACATGTAATCTCTCTTATTTACCTCTATTTACATGTATGTTCTGTACAAACTGACCTTAATCCCCTGTGGGTATTCAGGCCTAGACTTCATTCCACTGGCCCCTTTTTCCATCGAATTCTCAACAGGTCAGTTTGCAGTTTCAACGCAAAACCAACAATACCATGTTAAAGAAGGTATCCTATTGCTTTCTTTATGCTGGTTAAATTAACATGGTGGTCATGGTGTTCATCTGGAATCCCGAACTGACGTATTGGAGGAATTATCAAGAGCAAAATTCAGCTATTTTGGTTGAGTCAAGGTTGGATGAGCACCTACTGTAGTGTCTAATTGGACGGAAATTAATTGAGTAACACATGGTTAGCGTAACGTGTGCAACTTCCCTCATTATAGGACTGACTACCTTTCATTGTTCCCACAGATCAATTTCACATAAACTACGATGAAAGTAACTCCGAAAATGGAAGTCATTGTGATATACTATTCTATATTTAGGCTTCCATTTTCGGAGTTACTTTTATCCTAGGACTGCCTTTCTTTGGTATGTTCAACTTCATTATGTCGGTACCTTTTAAGAAGGGCCGTTCGCGCCATAAATCCAAACGTTTAATAAATTTAAACGTTTAACTTGCACCAACCAATCAGATGTCGTGAATTGACATTTGGAAGACCTTTCCTGTCCAAAAGCAAACGTTTGCTGTTGTAACGTCCAATACTTTAGACGTTTTCTGTCAAAAGGCAAACGTTTCCAGTAGTAATATTCGAGACTTTTAAACGTTTCCGGTTTAAGGGAAATCGTTACCGGTTGTGATCGTCCAGTCAGATTTTTTTATTGCTGCCGCGTATGTTCAAACCTCAACATCAAGACGTGTCCACTGGCAAAACGTTTCCGCTATGTAGTCTGTTTGAACCAATCTAAATAACCCTTACAAATATTCGCGCATATTGTATTCCTCATGCCCATGCATCATGTCCTGCGCAAATTGTCCCGGTGCCAAAGATATTCTCCAAAACCTAATTTGTAAGAACGGTTTTCATTGGTTAAAATACACTACGTACCGGAAACGTTTGCCATTGCAGATTTGCACGTGTTGGTCTAGATGTTGGAATACACGCGGCCCAAATAAAAAATCTGATTGGGCGATCACAACCGGAAAAGTTATCCTTTTAACCGGAAGCCTTTAAAAGACCGAATTTTTCTTTTGACAGGAAACGTCTGAAGTCGCGAATTTACAACTGGAAACGTTTGCTTTTTAACAGGAAAATGTCAGTTCATAACATCTGATTGGTTGGTTCAAGTTTAAATGTTTAAACTTTTTAAAACTTTACAATTTTTAACGTTTAAGAAGTTAAAACTTTTGAAGGGTGCGTTTATGGCGCGAACGGCCCTTCATATACCTTCCCACAGGATGTAACTTGTGATTGCATTTTAGCCACATACATTCGTGCCTGGTGCCACCTGTGCCTAACTTGAACTTAAATATATAATTGTGCGTTTATTTCATTACAAACTTATCCCCCAATAACCCAGCTACCAGATCTCATTAAAGCCCATAGGCTCTAGTTCTTTATTGAGTTATTGCTCTTTACAGGTCACAGTGCTGTAGATCCATCGGTCCATATTTCTTGTGACTTCTCACGATACTTGGTGGATATTATCGGCACAGTCTGAAGATGCGCATGTGCTCTTCCCGTTGACAGAGGAATTTGTTTACCGAGTTACTGCCCTTTATAGTTCAAAATACTGTACATTAAATGATATCTTGTCAAAGCATCTACATTTTCACATAATACTTGGTGGATGTTATCCGCAGTCTGGAGATGTGCAGGTGTTCTTTTTGTTGACGGAAGATTTTACCTTACTGAGTTATTGCCCTTTACAGTTCAAAATACTGTAGATTTTACAACCGTTGATGCGATTCACATGATACTTGGTGCATATAACAGGCACAGTCTGGAGACGGTCTGTATTGCACATCACTGATTTCCTACACACAGAAATGCAGCTGTTTTCCTCCCCAGTTCACGGACGTTGGGGTGGGGGGGGGGATACACCATCTTCTCTCGTTTATAGGTCAGGACCGTCAACTTTTCTTGTAAATGCAACATGTCCCCATTTTTGCTGGATTTTTTTCAAAATTTACCACACATTGTCATCACCATATGTGAAGTTTTGCACATGACCTTTTCAACCCGATCCAGCATTTTTCCCCCCTGAGTTGTGCCTCGTGACTGTCAAAAAAACTGCTTCCGTCAGCTGCCTTTCCTGTGAGCACAATAGGTCAAGAAGGTTGACGCCCGTCGACAGACGAGGACATATATTGCGATCACGAGTTCTGTCCGTCAGTCTGTGCGATAGCTCCAGTTCCAGGTCACACCTTACCCATGAGGCAAAGAGGAACCCTATTCACTTTGAGGTCACTGGCCTGCCCTCGTGTTGCACCTCGTTTCTTTTCGACATTGTAGATTAACAGAACTGCACAGATCAAGAGTGTTATGAGAAATAATTAGATCCATTTCTCAACTGCATTAAAATAATTAACAACACAAAATTTGATTGCATGACTTTTACTTTGCTTTACAAATATTTCAATGATTGGTGCTGCAATTACTATAGTATAATACAGTACCATATAAATATTTTACAGCTATGAACGTGATCGGCTAAGTCATGTAAATTACGGACATTCATATTGTACCTCCAGACATGCCAGATAACATCTACCTGGTACATGATAAAACTATTCACCCGTGTCTGAGGTCTAATAATCCATGCTTTGGTATAGTAATCCCTCTAATAATTCAATCACCCAATCAAAATTCAATCACCCCCAATTTTGGAGACAAAATTCAATTGGCTGTTCTAATAAATTTGATCACCCTCTGAAATCATTGAAATAATGGAGAAATAATGCATTATCTGCATGATTATGAACCATTTTGTAAACTTCCTGTTCTATTAAATTGATCACCCTCAGATTCTATGTTGGGAATTTGCACTTTCTGTGATTGAATTATTAGAGGGCTTGCCATGGTACAATATCTAAATATTGCATGTCAACCATTCATGTAGTTTCTACACATTCATTATATATTTAATATATTGACATGACTGATTGACATCAGTTTCTTAGGCTGATAATCATTACTGCGTTGTTAAAATGTCTAGTTGTCTTGAATCAACATCTGGTGGACATGGGTGAATACTCATGATTTGATCAGGATTTTAAACTTTTCTCTCCCTGTCCTCTCCTGGTTTTATAACTCGGCAGTAAACTAAGAATGTTAGATTGCCTTGTCAATTGCACCATGCAGAACATGTACCACCAATCATGTGTACAATGTTGGTCGTCTGTTTCTCTGAAAGGTACTCCTATTATGCTCTTGAGCATGGTCCAATAAACTTCATCACAAACTAATTAACATGCCAGATTCAGAAAATTTAATACTGGAAGACATCCCTTGGATCTCTTCCCTTGGGAGTTTCTATAAAAGTCCGGTTTCATGGAAATTGGAATGAAGAGTGACAAACACCTGAGCATTGCACTACACTTGATTTCAATGACATTGTCAATTCTACGAGTCAAATACAGGATTCCAGGGTCATTCACCAACATTTTCTTGCCGGTCATCTTGGCACGTAAAACCATATGTTATGTATGGGTCACATGATTTTACTTGCCAATGTAAGCCATGGATCTGCAGACACGTGGTCAATCTTGCTTTCACCTTAGATTTGTCGGCCTCCATCGTGAAGTCGTGTATCGCCCAAATAATTCTCACCAACGAGTTACAGTACATGCATGTTTATGGTCATAACACAGTAATTATTCTATTTTAGGTTTGGTGACAGCATGGAACACAGTTCAGTATTCTTAGTATTTAAATTCCCCCCCCCCCCCCAAAAAAAGTCAAATGTATCAAACATACATGGCATCAATATTTCAGTAAATATATATACCTATTAACACATTTCTACACAAATATCGTACACACCTTTCTCACCAAGATATAAATTATGATTCTGTTCAAATTTATACAAAATCAATAAAATGACAGTTCATTTTTATGATACATTCTTATTTTACATTACAAATTTATACAAACTTTTCAAAATTGGACTGAAGGATCATCTGAAATAGAATATACCTGATAAATGGGGATACATGGAATAGAAATGCAGTGGGAATTTGGAGATAGACTGGCAGGCATTCTATGCAAGACCTAAAATAATGTTCATGTATGAACGTAACACTGTCATGATGGCAATCACTGTACGGCATCTTCATTTTTTCAAGACAAGTTCTACGTTCCCACTTCGAACTTCCCTTGATATATCTGGCCCCCTTCAAGGTTCAAAGAAGTTATAAATAGACACGAGACGTCATTGACATCGAAAACATTGGAACTTCGAAATGGGTCGTAGAAGAGCGTTATTGATTGTCTGACCTATATAGTGGGCTAATACAAACACCTTATTAGGAGGAACGGTGCCGCTAATACAAGATGTCATCCTACTCACAATCTGTGTGTAGGTTCTGATTGGTTTGTCGAACGTTCGTAGGTGAAATTTACACCTCGGATTTTGAACAAGATAAATCAAGGCAGGTTCGAAGTGGGAACGTAGAAATTGGCTGGATAAAAGGAAGGTGCTGTACGGCTGAACAAAAATAATCTCTAGCTTCACACACACTTTTTTGATGAAAAGAAAATGATGAGGGATGGCGGTTTTTTTTTTTTTTACACAGACCAAATATATCCATCTTTTCTGGTCAGCCTTCAACAATACTATTTCATTCAAATAAACGACAATGACTCAAACATTATTTTGGCAAAGCTTTGACAGAAATGTGTAAAAATGAAAAAAAAACTTTTTTTTTTGCCTGTGTGGGTTTCGTAATAAAAAGGGTTGACACTAAAAACATGACAGAGATGCCTGTGAAACTAGAAGTTTATTTTATTTAGCCTAAACTTGTCCTGATCACTGCCAGACATTCTGATGTGCCCTCCTTCAACTGTTATATGTTTATAAGAATCTCAGTGTTTTGTCTGGCTCATCTGCTCGGGATACTAAAACTATTCAATGATGCTGGATGGTAGTACCGGTACTTTCATCCAGCCCATGCAGATAGGTGCTTCATTGGAGGGGTGGGTGTGATGTCTTATCCGTTTCACAGAACTGGCCATTTGAGTTACTGAGTCAACCAATTTGTTCAAAATCTCACTCCATCTTGCATGAGAGTTGCAGGAGTTTATACCGTTGTTGTTATACGCCCGCCAAAAGGCGGACGTATTATGTGATGGCGGTTTCCGTCCGTGTGTCCGTGTGTCCGTCTGTCCGTCCGCCGTGTCCGGTCTATATCTGGGACAGTTTTCTGTCTACAGTTCTAATTTTTGGTGAGTGGATACCCTATGGGGAGACGATGTGTCGCATACCAAAATGAAGGTCAGAGGTCAAAGGTCACTGGCCTAAAAAAACAGGAAATCACCGAAGTGTTCGTGTCCAGTCTATATCTGTGAACGTTTTCTATCCACAGTTACAAATTTTTGTGAGTGGATACGCTAGGTGAAGACGATGTGTCGCGTACCAAAATTAAGGTCGAGGTCAGAGGTCAAAGGTCACTGTTGCCTAAAATCAGGAAATCATTGATTGTTGACAGTTTTCTATCTACAGTTCTAATTTTTGGTGAGTGGATGCCCTAGGGGGGAACGATGTGTTGCATACCAAATGTAGGTCGAGGTCAAAGGTCAGTGTGACTGAAAAATCAGGAAATCATTAAAAATTTCTAATTTTTTGTGAGTGGATTCAATAGGGGGAATGAAGTGTCGCATACCAAAATATACGTCAAGGTCAAAGGTCACTGTCCACAAAATCAGGAAATTATAAAAAATAATATTTCTTTGTGTCAGTCGATACATTAGGGGGACACGATGTGCACATATCAAAATGTAGGTAAAGGTCAAAGGTCAAGGTCACTGTGACCCCAAAATCGTGAAATGGTTAAAAATCATGATTTTTTTAGCCTATTGAGAAATTACGGGTAACCGTTTTGTCATGTACCAAACTTTAGATCCAGGTCAATAGTCAAGATCACTGTGACCCCAGAATCAAGGTCAAAGTTCAGTGTGACGTAAAAATCAGGAAATCAATAAAAATTAATTTTTCATGAGTGGATTCAATAGGGGGAAATGAAGTGTCCCATACCAATAAAAATAGGTCAAGGTCAAAGGTCAAGGTCACTGTGACCCCAAAATCGTGAAATTGTTAAAAATCATGATTTTTTGTATCCATTGAGAAATTACGGGGAGACGGTTTATCATGTACCAAAATTTAGGTCAAGGTCAATAGTCAAGGTCACTGTGACTTCAGAATCAAGAAATCTTTGAAAACTATTTTTTTTGTGTGTCAGTGGATACATTAGGGGAACAAGATGTGTCGTGTACCAAAATGTAGGTCAAGGTCAATGTCACTGTGACCCCAAAATCAGGAATTCATTACAAGTCATATTTTCATATGCCTGTCGAAGACGAGGTCATGTAATGCGATGTTGCGTTCTATCCATTCATCCATTAACATTTGTTGTCCATGCGATAACTCTAGTTTCAAGGTATGGATTGGTACCAAACTTTGAGTATACCTTACTCGCATGGCGAAGAGGAGCCATACATCAATCGATCAACGGTCAAGGTCACAGTCCCCCAAAACTGAATCAAGTATAAGATGTGATATATGTTACATTCTCAGAAGCACAAAATTGTATACCTTTCTCTGGATTGCTAGCTACCAATTGGAATCAAGGCTATTAAACAAACTTGAAATTTGGACCAATATAATTCCAGATATATGGGCGTATATTGAAGCCCCTTGGGCTCTTGTTGTTGTTGTTATCATCTTATGCTATATCCATGATCCAATTACTGAGATTGTGGGAATTGGTGCCAGCATTTGAATATCACAATTTATTAATTAAAAAAAAAAAATGTGAGTATGCAGACAAATGTTATGAGTATCCTATATCACATGCCATCAACATACAGCCTATATGATACTACATAGTAGCCTATATGATATGAATATAACATGACTCGGTCACAATATCCTGGTTCTCACCAGTTATATACAACAGCAGCACAATACAGCTATAGAGTATGGAACCAGTAAGTCTGTCTAATTGGTTGGTTATTGGTGAATGTTCTGTAAAACTTATGTATAAGAAACCTATTAACCATCATTCCTGATGACATGAATCAATATATCTCAAAATATTGATCTACAAAATGCTTCTCGCTGATATTTTCAAAGTCCCCCTCCTCCTGTATGATGAGAAAGAAATGGTCTTGGATTTACCACCTCTAAGGGCACTGGAATGGAGATGTAACAAGTGTAAATGCTAGAACAGTGAGCTATGCCAAAATTTGAATGTTACATAATACGCATTATACATATATATACATTACAAAATGAATTATTCATGATACAATTACTTCTATACAAGGTATCACAATTGCAAATACCCCAATGTAGTCTTCCTCTATCCATGTACAGACTCTTACTCATCCTAAGGGAGCTGTGATTGGATTTGCTTTATGTGGGTACAAGTCTATAGGCCTACTATCTGATTATATACTTATGACATACATATACAGTATTAAGTTAGAGGTCCAACCCTCTACAGGATTCTTCTTATGAATGGAAGGTAAGGGAATCTTCAGCCAACAGCTTGAAATGCTCAAAACGGCCCTACTCCATTTCTTCTAATTATTCAGACGGCAAAACTTAACTTCAGGTTAGTGTGAAGAAAAATTCTGCTAACATTCTACAGATTTCAATAGCTATCTGTTCAGTCCTAAATAATATATCCATGCTACAGAATTTAGCTTCAGTTGGCATAAAGATGGATTTTTTTGGCTTCTAAG
This sequence comes from Hanleya hanleyi, assembly GCA_036873755.1. NCBI lineage: Eukaryota > Metazoa > Mollusca > Polyplacophora > Lepidopleurida > Hanleyidae > Hanleya > Hanleya hanleyi. Next base: position 105,103 of record JAVTVY010029502.1, on the reverse strand, counting down.
TCTAAAAATGCTGTTCGAAAATTAGAAGAAATAGGGTATCAAGTATTATCCTATACATAGAGCATTATTATCCTCATGTCTGACCATTGCGATTCTACACAATATCTATCAATATTCAATAACAGTGTACACCTCTATGCAATCATGAATATGTCGTGTTCTTTTGGTGTCACAAAATTTTACTGTGGGTCCAATTTTAAAAGATTTGGGGTACAGGGAGTACTACAGTTGGGTTTAGATTATATTAATATCAGGTGTACCTGTAATCGATAGATATCTCCACTCGTACTTCCCCAAGCTATCCAATAGCTAGGACACTGTTAATTTAACAATGATAGAAATCAACATGGGATAAGTTTTGATTATGAACTCAACTGAGAAAACATGAGATATGTAACAAAAACATGGAGATGTGTATTACAAAAACATGTAAATGTGTAACAGAAACATGTAAATTATCATGTCAACATTTAGAACTGTAGTGCACATGTACATGTACCATTCATATTCCATGACATTATCAAAATCCATGGCCCCATTCTTCTTGAAACTTATGGTATACATAACTTGGCGTACTTGTGGCTTTATAACATGTTAAAATATCAACTATCTCAAGGGCATCATGCATATAGGTTGCACAACTGTTTATAACATACATTATTAACACTGATAAAGGAATGTTCAACTTGAGATGCATGATCCACATTACATATATTTATAAACAACAGATGCTGCTGCTCAGCTTTATACATATCACTCATTCATAGAGAATCCAGAAAGAAATGCGTACAAATATACAGACAAAAAAAGCACAGTTTCGTCGGTGTTAAATGAGCACAGTATTGACTATAAAAATGACAACCTCTCTGTTCTGATACAATAATAGTTACATGCTGTTGTTAACGCAGACGAAGTGGTGTGCATAGAGCTAATATTGCTATAAAAAAAAATACAAAGGTGCACCCCCTCCCCCCCAATGTCATTTTCTTTATATTCTTTTCAAATATTCTCAATTTTATTCTAGATTCCATATATGAAATAAAAGACTATTTGAATATTTATTTAGATTGGAATGATTAGGCCATTATGTTAAATTTCACTCCTGTTCCAGTACTATTATTACCATGATCATGATGAATGTTTATTCAATTGCCATTATAATTCATGTCAGTTTCTCTAAACTCTTTATATTTTCCAAATTCAGTGTATAGAATAATAGAATTGGGGATCCCACCCCGATTATTGATTGTTTTCAAAAAGAGCTGGAGTGATGTCACATATTAAGAGCTGGAGTGATGTCACATAAGATCTTATCATTGTGATTGTGACATCACAAAATTTGCAATATGACTTTATGATGTTCAAAATGCAGTAACAGCATTGATGTGCTTCTTGACTGCACCACAACTTGTGCAAATTGTCACTTTGGAGACTGCCAAGCTGCCTTTAAACCCGGTTCAATGAGTACATGTATACAATATGCTTTATAAGGCCAACTAGCATTGATCTGTATCTACATTTCTGGAGTGGGCAACAATTGGGAGAACGTGTGGCAGAACCACCTAAAAATGTGTACTGTAACACATGTTTGTATATCAAGATCTTTTCTTGTATTTGTACTTTTTTTTCTGAAGATCAGTAGCCAGAACAGCTTTTCTATTTCTTCGTGTTAACCTCATGGGACCTGGCTCCCAGTATAAAGTCAGAGTAACAACCGCATCATGTGCATAGTCCAACAACTGTCAATTTCAAACCTCGATCGCTTAATGTAATCAATCTAGATTTGAAAAGTCTGTTCTGTTTAAGAACAATGTAGGAACAATTAATATAGACTTTTTAACAAACAATAGACAGTCTGTGCCATATAATACTCGCACATCTAGCCTAGGGTAAATCCTCTACTGACTCGATCACACCCTATATTTTGGACAAACTTTACTCTCAAAGCAAAGAAATAATGAAGAAATACACTAATACCTCTAATAATTCACTCCCCCCATATGTAAAATCAATCACCCCATGCAGTTTTGGGGACAATATTCGGTCAGTCGTCGTGCCGTGGGAAATTTCACTTCCTATGATTGAATTATTAGAGAGATTGCCAAAACAGATTACCTGCTTCATTTTGAACCATATTGTCAAGTTCATGTTCTAATAAATTTGATCACCCCTGATTTTATGGGGGAGGGGAGAAACTCACTTCATGTGATTGAATTATTAGAGGAATTAACTGTAGCTAAAGTTTGACCAATATTCAGCTTGTAAGTGTGTGTAGTCAAAAATTCATTTTAAAGACAACAGTTCTGCCAAGCTCAGCATATGATGACAGAATCTAGTGTAACTTTGAAGACATCTAAATGGTACAATTTCTTCATGAACATGTCAAGCTAGCGATCATCAAAATCTGGAACATCTGAAATATGTACAGACCAGTATGTGTTCCTTGACTGATGATGGTCGATATCAATGTGTACCACTATGTATTGAGTGATGGTACTCATGTATCAATGTGTACCATATGTCTTGAGTGATGGTGCTCATATGTGGTCATGAAAGCGAGGTTATGGTATATCTACAGGAATACCACCTATGGTAGCGTTGAAACATATTTATATACAATGTTGAAACATGGTCAACAATTACGGAAATTTTCACGAATTCCCCTCCCCCCCCCCCCCCCCATGCCTTCCTGATATTTATATATTCGGATGGGTCTGAGAGACTGAATGGTTCAGACATCAACATCTTACTATGGTGGCTTGATAGAATGATATGGTAAAAACTGAAAGAGATGAAAGAAAGACTATACAGAAATCCTAATCTATAGATCCATGTCCAGAATCCACAGTCTCTGGTTCTGTCGTCGTGGTCGTCATTGGCATGAGTTCTGCCGGTGTTGTTGTCGGCTCAGTCTCTATCTGTAATGACCGAATGGCATCTTCCCATGCCACCAAACACTGTAAGTAAAAATTCCATAACATATCAACTGCAGTGTATGTATACTATTAGTAGGGGAGATTGGGGTACACTGGGACATTTTTTACCTTTTTGCAAAAATCTCTGTTATTATTGTCATGTAGTGTAGCCTTCTATACTCTCGTTATAACTTAAAGTTAGTATGACATAGTCATGCAAAAAATTCTGAAATATCTCTTATACTTTTCGCCAGAATTCGTTTTTAAAAACGTAAAAAAATGTGTCCCAGTTTGCCCCACTATGGGGTACACTGGGCGACCCCCTGGGGTGCGATGGGACAATAATTAAAATGCATGTTATATCCAGTATATACTAATATGTTTCATAGGAGTTTAGAAGATTCAACCGTGATGGTTAAGTTATTTGCCATTTCAGATCCCTGCTTCACGTAAAATATTTCCCAGGGGCCAAATTTGAGGAAAAAAATATTTTGTATGATTTTCATTCGAACGAAAGCAATTTACTTTGAAACTGTTAGTAAAACTCATCAAATCTGATAGGGTTAGCAATTAATATAATCTAGGAAACAAAATAATGCATTTTGATACCATTTTAGGGTCAAAGTAAATTTCACCATTTGATTACTATTGTCCCAGTGTGCCCCAGCAAAAGTGTCCCAGTCCGCCCCAGGTGCATGAAACTTTCTAGTTTTTGAAAAAAACTAATTCATGCATCGGAGATAATAAATCTAATTAATTTAAATTGTACCTTTGTCCATCCTTTCTCAGTAGTAACAAAACAGCAATGAAGTACTGCTGAAAACTTGGTATAACAAAATATCATCCTTGGTCCTCAGAATTTACTTGGACTGCTCAAAAACAGTTTTTTTGCTCGTAATTTTTTTACCAATGATTGTTTTTATATGTAATCGATATAGGTGTTGTATGGTGGTGGTAGCTTTCTGCTGATAATATTGTAATGTGCTTCCTGTACTTAACAAAGGAGCTAGACGGCTTGTCCCACTGTGCCCCATGTCCCACTGTACCCCAATCTCCCCTACAGTAAAAGTATGAAACTGGATAACGTTTCAGACCAATACTATAAGCTATCAGTCCGATACTATAAACAATAACAAAACACAATTTAATAAAAAAGGTTACTGGTTTCAATATCAAAACGTAACTGCTACTGAAAATGTAAATTTGATTCGGAGTTACCAAAAACATTATCAAAGAATCGAAATTGATACCAGGAGTTATCTCCCTTTATAGAATTTTATCATTCTTTTGGACTAACTTATCGGTCTCAAATGAAGGATTTCGACACTGAAATAAGGCTATCCCACCATCCTAGACATATTGACGCTAATGTAAAATAAAAAATATTTGAACATACCTGAATTTTCTTAATTGTCATTCTTCAAAATTCCATGAAAAATCTAGCTCTCTTATATCCCCCCTCTCATAATTCTTGATATGCCTGTCACACATGACCATGAACAGCTCTCTTATACTCACCCCCACATAATACTTGATCTGCCTGTCACACATGGCCATGAACAGCTCTCTTATACTCCCCCCACATAATACTTGATCTGCCTGTCGCACATGGCCATGAACAGCTCTCTTATACTCATGCTCTCAAAAATACTCGATCTGCCTGTCACACATGGCCATGAACAGCTCTCTTATACTCACCCTCTCATACTACTTGATCTGGCTGTCACACATGGTCATGAACAGCTCTCTTATACTCACCCCCACATAATACTTGATATGCCTGTCACACATGGACATGAACAGCTCTCTTATACGCACCTCTCATAATACTTGATCTGCCTGTCACATGGCCATGAACAGCTCTCTTATACTCACCCGCTCATAATACTTGATCTGCCTGTCACACATGGCCATGAACAGCTCTCTTATACTCCCCCCACATAATACTTGATCTGCCTGTCGCACATGGCCATGAACAGCTCTCTTATACTCATGCTCTCAAAAATACTCGATCTGCCTGTCACACATGGCCATGAACAGCTCTCTTATACTCACCCTCTCATACTACTTGATCTGGCTGTCACACATGGTCATGAACAGCTCTCTTATACTCACCCCCACATAATACTTGATATGCCTGTCACACATGGACATGAACAGCTCTCTTATACGCACCTCTCATAATACTTGATCTGCCTGTCACATGGCCATGAACAGCTCTCTTATACTCACCCGCTCATAATACTTGATCTGCCTGTCACACATGGCCATGAACAGCTCTCTTATACTCCCCCCACATAATACTTGATCTGCCTGTCGCACATGGCCATGAACAGCTCTCTTATACTCATGCTCTCAAAAATACTCGATCTGCCTGTCACACATGGCCATGAACAGCTCTCTTATACTCACCCTCTCATACTACTTGATCTGGCTGTCACACATGGTCATGAACAGCTCTCTTACACTCACCATCTCATAATACTTGATCTGGCTGTCGCACATGGCCATGAACAGCTCTCTTATATTCTCCCCCACATAATACTTGATCTGCCTGTCGCACATGGCCATGAACAGCAGGGCTTTAGATTACCTTAATTTGGGGACACCCTCTATCTGCCGAGCGAAGCTAGGCAAAATTTTTTTAGGCAGGGGTCCGGGGGCCGCCGGAGACCTAAGATGCCCAGAGATTGATTCTAAGCAATTTCAGAGGTTCTACAGAGGATTTGATCTACTACTATTTATAAGATCGATTGCAAAACATTAATAAAAAATTAAATAATAAATAATTAATAAAAAAAATCCCCAAGACCAAACCCCCACTGATGAATACTCGAGCCATGGGGTTTTTAGAATCACCGGGCGAGGCGTAGAAACTTCATGTTTTACAAATAAAACCAACATTTGCGTATACGAAGTCCGGAAATTGATGCAATAGACTGTCGATGTTCCGCAGTCTCTGGTCTGTCTTACCCGCGAATTTCATTTCAGACTTCTCCGGTACATTTTCAGGGGGAAATGTAGCAGCTGCCCGGGGAGCATCACTTTCCGTTTCACCCAGAACATCGGTCAAAACATCCTCCTCCCGGTCAGATTGTTCTAATTCAACCCTTTGGCCCAAAATAACTGTTCGGTTTCCAGAATTACGTCCTTTTCTGGCTCGGACGATCTGGCCATTTTCGCGGGAATTTGGCTTTCACTCGTGGATGGTTAGGCTGAGAAAAATTTCCTAATACTGAGGTAGCTGCGCCTTGCTCATCTGATCTGACTTTGTCATCTCGTTTAGTGAAATATGTCCCACTTGCTTTATTGTGGGATTTACCCGTTGTCCTAGAACGACCACGACGTCCACTCATGGTGTTGTGTTTAGACGAATATCGTGTTGAAAAACTGAGCTTTACACAATTTGGCACTGTCAAACTACGCCGACAACCGGACGTATGTTAAAATCGGAAACCGTCAAAGCGCGGCATGTCTGTCGGCTCGCTGGAACGGAATACCAGACCACGTGTTGAATACATGTTCCGGGGCCTGATGCTGCATGTAGTTATAATGTAGGCTGTACCACATAGTTATAACGTTACACAGAATTGGAACCCGGGAATCAGTATAATGATATGAGCCGCGGAAGGTTTCCGAGTGCTGGAAATCCCCTATGATCTTTCGGTCGGCAATCTTTGAGTTGGCTTTTTCTGTCTGGTCAATTATTCGCGTCAAAAGACACTTTTATTTTTTGCAATGAATCTTTTACATTACTTGAAAAGAATAGTAAAGATCTTCCTAATTTGGGCGGGCTAATTTGAGCGTACGTAATTTGGGCACACCGTTTACCGTCGTAACTAACGTGTAATCTAAAGCCCTGAACAGCTCTCTTATACTCCCCCCACATAATACTTGATCTGCCTGTCACACATGGCCATGAAAAAAACAACTCTCTTACACTCATGCTCTCATAATACTTGATCTGCCTGTCGCACATGGCCATGAACAGCTCTCTTATACTCATGCTCTCATAATACTTGATCTGCCTGTCACACATGGCCATAAACACTCTCTTACACTCATGCTCTCATAATACTTGATCTGCCTGTCGCACATGGACATGAACAGCTCTCTTATACTTACCCTCTCATAATACTTGATCTGCCTGTCACACATGGCCATGAACTGCTCTCTTACACTCATGCTCTCATAATACTTGATCTGCCTGTCGCACATGGCCATGAACAGCTCTCTTATACTCATGCTCTCAAACAGCTCTCTTATACTCATGCTCTCAAAATACTTGATCTGCCTGTCGCACATGGGCATGACCAGCCCTCTTATATTTACCCTCTCATAATACTTGATCTGCCTGTCCCACATGGCCATGAACAGCTCTCTTACACTCATGCTCTCATAATACTTGATCTGCCTGTCGCACATGGCCATGAACAGCTCTCTTCTACTCATGCTCTCAAAATACTTGATCTGCCTGTCGCACATGGCCATGAACAGCTCTCTTATACTCATGCTCTCAAACAGCTCTCTTATACTCATGCTCTCAAAATACTTGATCTGCCTGTCGCACATGGGCATGACCAGCCCTCTTATATTTACCCTCTCATAATACTTGATCTGCCTGTCCCACATGGCCATGAACAGCTCTCTTACACTCATGCTCTCATAATACTTGATCTGCCTGTCGCACATGGCCATGAACAGCTCTCTTCTACTCATGCTCTCAAAATACTTGATCTGCCTGTCACACATGGCCATGAACAGTTCTCTTATACTTACCCTCTCATAATACTTGATCTGCCTGTCACACATGGACATGAACAGTTCTCTTATACTTACCCTCTCATAATACTTGATCTGCCTGTCACACATGGCCATGAACAGCTCTCTCATGTCTTTACGTTTGTTTTTGTGCCACCTTTCCATGTCCGCCTTGAGGTCTGCATTGGCGATTACTGTCTTGTCATTAAGTTGTTCCATTTGTGAAGTTAGCTGGCCACCAAAATCAAACAATGTATTTAGTAATCATGCTGCCTCTGTACATTTCTGCAGTAGAGTCTCAACATTTCAGAACAATACAATCAAGTAACACTGAGTAATACTACATGATATCAGCAAGAAATAATGCCACCAATCTCTACCACCCTTATCCACAGTAAAATTCCAATATACCATTCACCAACGACATGAATTCAGTCAACCATCAAAATAAACATTCTGGGATAAAGTGTAGCATGGATACTAGGATAATAACAACTAGGATTCTATGAGCATCCAATCAGTTGCTGGGTGATTTTTTCCAGTTATTTGAATATTTGTTTATAGGAGTAGCTTATTAGCAATATAGGTTTCACTGCTTGCACAGCGTTGACCAAAACAAACCAAAAGTGATAGAGGAAAACTCTCCACAAAATTGCTTTCTTTAGTTATGATGTTTGCATGATAAACTTAATTTAAAGAAAATGTAACTTGCTTCAAATTTTGTCAGCGGGGAATCAAAGTTTTCAGGCACAGAAATGAGTAAAAAATATTCAAATCTACATTCACTGTAAACTTAGGTGTTAAGGCCTTTGTGCTGGCATCCATTTAGGCACTCCAAATATAACAAAGATACAAGCTTGAGCTCCCATGTGCACAGCAATATTATGAAATTATTGACTTGTTTTGAGGGGAATATGCAGTTTTTTTGCCCCGAGGATGTGCATATTGCCCGAGCCGCAGGCGAGGCCAATATGCACAGCCGAGGGACAACAAAACTGCATATTCCTCTCACAACAAGACAATAATTTCATTATTATATTTATCAACTTAACTCTGCGCTAATCTATTATTCCTTGAGCAAAATATTGTTTTATGTTGCTAGAGCACAATCCTTCCGAGTTGGTTGTCTTTAGTGGGCAATCGCCTGCAACATAATTTATCATGTACGAGATTTCACTGATTCGGAGCTGCCTTACTATTATCGTGTAAATTTCGCAACACACGCATAGTTGTTCGAGGACGCTTGTTAGTTACTCCAATAATGTGCTTGGGTACAATTTTACTTACAATTAGATGGGGGAAATATTTATTTCTGCTGTATTCTGCAGCTAAACTCAGCACGACGAACTACTCCGTGATCGACTGTTTGCAGCGCGAGCGAGAGAATGGGGGACCTCTGTTGTAAATATCTCCCTTTCGTGTATATTCCATTGCGGGGGGTGAGGAATATGCAGTTTCAGCAGTTTCAGTTTTATCTCATTACAATTTATATAGGGAGACACTCTAATAAATATAATAATGAAACATATTTCCAAGAAATGCTTCGCCCATGTCGAAGAGATATAAGAAAGCAACACATTTTTATATATATTAACTAATCAAACTATTTAACATTTAAAGTATAATGGAAAATATATTGAACATTTCTTCTTGAATTCTCCAAAACTATTTTGAGGTTGAATCATTGTACAGGTCAGATAGGCATTAAAATCAAAGTCATTGCATGAAGCCAGTGACTGCAGTCTATTCAGGAAATATGTCTTTGAAATGTAAATGGGTGGCAAGTTGCCTTTGACAATCTTGACTGGCAGAAACTTTTGTTTGAGGCTTTGAGTATTTGCATAAAAATTGGGATCTGGATTCTATAGATGACCTGCATTTACAAGCCCAGTGCATTGATTCCTTCAGTGTTTCCCAGTTCTTTGGCTTTGGAAGAATATTTGCATAAGAACTTGGGTGTATGCTTTAGCCTGGAAGACCTTGCAACCCGGTCTGTGACTGAACAGTGGGACTCTCTCCACCACAGGTACCATGAGCACAAAGGCTGGGCAATTCTATTTGAACAGTTTAGATGTTTTTACTATCAAGTGTGCGAAATGCTGTTATATTTGTAATGTCTATGTAGAATTGAAGAAAACAGATTTTCTAAATTTGAGAATTATCCATCATATCTTTGGTGTTATGCTGTTCTGCAAGGTTTTAATTAAAACAGTCTCTTGTCATATTATACAACTTCGACATAGGCGGGAAATTTTGCTCGTCAAGGTGAGGTTGCAAGGATGGATGCCAGAACAAAGGCCTTAACTTATTGAATGCCTAAATTGTAACACTTATTGAACGAATAATTGCGTTCAAATTGTCAACTTCCATGTTCAATTTTGAACTGTAGCATTCAAACCATTAATGCAGGTATGCAAGTGCAGAACACATTATTGAACAATTTTAACATGCACGTTAAAGTGTTAGAATGCTATTGTTCAAACTTTGAATACGCATGTTAAAGTTGTTCAATAATGTGTTCTGCATTTGAATACCTGTGTTAATGGTTTGAATGCTAAAGTTCAAAATTAAACAAGGAATTTGTCAATTTCTTGTTCTAATAAATTTGATCACCCCCCCCCCCCCGATTATTTGGTGGGAAATTTCACTTGCTGTGACTGAATTATTAGAGGGATACCATACTACCAGGTCGATATTAAACTGTGCTGATTCCCAAACAGTTTATTGTGCTCTTGTATAATTTATATCTGATAAACAGGTTCAGTGAGAAAGATGAAAATCTAAAGAGTACTGGTATCAAAGGTAAAAAAATAACTCAGCAAATGCCCACCTCTTGTATTTGTTGTTCTAACTTGTCCTGTTTTTGCTGTTTGACATCTTCAGGATCTTTACCCAGAAATGCCCCAAATGAGTAAGTTTGGTCAGAAACCTTCACCTACAACATACAATACACCACGGTTGATGCTCTTCTACGTCATGCAATTCACAACTAAATCATTCTCTCAGTTAGAGTAAATTGAATTATACCATTGTTTTATACTTTACTATGTATTCACAGGATAGAACATATCGGGTACAGAGAAACTAATAATACTGAATAACTAGATAGTAGTGCTCATCACCAATGATTAATGGGAGAAATGTAAAATAAAGTCAACTAAATGGACAAATAGAACATAAATAAATCTTTTGGATAATACCAGATGTCCATGGTAGTCTTGACATCTCAATGTACATAGAATTTCATGGTAGCTTTAATACGAGTTTTACAATGTTTTGAGAAATGTTACATATTTACCAATTCTCTCTCATCTTTCCTTTTGTCCAGTTCCTCCACTGTCATGTCATACTCCACCTGAATGGCATCTCTACGCCGTAAAACATTCTGTAACATAGTACAGAACAAATTATTTCCATGAAGTACTATTGTGTTCAACAGCAACATTATGCTATATCCACAAGTACATGTAGCAACAACCTGATAATCATCGGCTGCATGAATCCAGTCGAATCAGATCTCAATAGAGATTTGCTGGTTCCTGCTCGCCCCGATATACAAGAACAGTGTTCCATAATCCTAGTTTCACCGAATGGTTTAAATCTAGATGTTGATAGCGGACCAGCCTGAATCTTACATCACCCACACCAAGATTACAAAGAATTTTTGTTCAGTACGGTAAGTTCCCTAAGTATTCGCGACCCTAAGTAAATTCGAAAACGGCCATTTTTCGCCAGGTCACGTGACACTGTTCCCTAAGTAATCGAAAACGGCCCATTCGTGAAAAACCGCGGTCCTAACTATTCGAAAGTCCCCCATTTATGTGGTCGCGAGATTAATAATATTGTGGGCTTATGTAGTTGTGGGATGGGGAAAACATCCGCATCAACGAGTTCGAGAGCGTATCAAAAGTTTTCACGTTCAAACTGAAAGAATGCGTCAGAAAATGAACCCGTACTCGTTGTTTTTCTCCCAGCAAACGAGCGTCAGGCAGTCGGAAAATGAACACTATCCCGTCAGAAAAAGAAGCGTCAGAAAAAGAACGTTCTTATTCGAGCGTTCAAATTAGACAGAGGCATGGGATATTATGAAATACCAACCCGGTTATGAACAATCTCCTATAAAGCGCCGCTCAATAGCTGTTTTACTCTCTTTCAAACCTATTTACAATATTTTCAGCTTGTTATATCCTAAAGAAGAGAGTCCTAAATATATTTCAGAGGGTTTTACGAAACCAATCGCCACGACAGCGTCAGAAAATGAATATACGAAAGTGAACATCCTTTTTTTTTCGTCAAAATTCGATGACGGGACTTAGCATAGCTCCCATATCCATTCCCAATACAAATGGATACATCTGTTATTTGAAAGCAAATATAGCAAGGACTCGAGGTTAATACGCAGTTTACTTAAAGGGTTTTGAAAATATTGGTGTTTACACAGCTGTGATAGAATGATTTGCTGACATCCATGGAAAGATTGAAAGAATGAGCCAAGTGGGATTATCAGCGACTTTTACTCTTCAGAACGTCCCCATATCATGGGCGTCGCTAGGATTTTTCAAAGGGGGGTCGATTATCATAGCACTTTAGGCGAGGGTCCAGGGGCCGCCTAGGCCCCGGAAGCTCCGGGGTCCTAGATCGCCAGAGATGCGTTCTAAGCGTTTTCCCGGAATTAAATCTGAACATAATGTATGCGGATTTAGGGTTATATTATACAGCTCTGGGACCTTAGATGGCCTGAGATGCATTCTGAGCGATTTCCAACAATTAAACTAACACGTCATTTGTCAAATTCAGTATTATATTTTATTCTCTTGTCCCCTTGAAAACACAATAATAATGCTTTGGGCCGATATACCTTGTAGGCTAACCCAGTGGAGTCGGAACGTAATTGAAAGTGGGGGACCACTATCACAGCCCAACAGGCGGGGGTCCAGGTGCCGCCTAGGCCCCGGAAGCTCCGGTGTCCTAGATTGCCGGAGATGCGTTCTGAACGTTTTTCCGGAAATAAAACTGATCATTTGCATGCACATTTATGATTCTATTTTCACGATTTTTTTTCGCAATTATAAGCATGCATCGATATTGAAAACATCGCACCTCATGCCTTCATCCATTTGACATTCTAGTTATATTTAAAACATACAAAACGATGACTTTTAGTTTTTGAGAGGGAAACCAATATGCCTACAGATACGATTCATTCACACAAAGATAAAACAAGGAAATCCTCACAGCCCAACAGGCGAGGGTCCACGAGCTCCAAAGTTCCAGATCTCCAGAGATGCGTTCTAAGAGTTTTCCCAGAAATAAATTCGAACGTAATGTATGCAGATTTATGGTTCTATTTTCACGTATGTTTCGCATTTATAAGCACTCATCGATATTGAAAAAATCATACTTCATGCCTGAATCCATTTGACTTTTTAGCTATATTTATCACATAAAAAAAAACACATAAAAAAACGATGACCTTTACATCATGGAACATTAGAACCAATACGATAGCGATTCATTTACACAAAGCTAAAATGAGCGATCCTCACAGCCTGACAGGCGAGGGTCCAGGGGCCGCCTAGGCCCCGGAAGCTCCGAGGTCTCCGGTTGCCGGAGATGCGTTTTACCCGTTTTCCCGGAAACAAATCTGAACACAATGTATATAGATTTATGGTTCTATTTTCACATTTGTTTCGCATAAACCCGCATCGATATTGAAGAATATGCCGGACTGCATTTGACATCCTGGTTTGACACAAACAAAACGGGCCTATAACACACCACTACACGTCCTGGCACTCTATCTGTAATTTTTATGTGGGGACATGGTCAGTTAGGGATGCTGAAAAGTGGGTGGGCAAAAGATATTCGGGGCCCCCTAAATCAAAAGTGGAGGGGGGGGGGGGGCTGGCCCCTCCGCTTCCGACGCCACTGTAACCATGTTAAAATGATTAAAACTAAACATCATCATATCACTTAACGATCCATAAGTCATTTCATGACTGTGAACATTAAACCAAATCACAATAATATTGTGTAGAATATCAAACTGTGTATCATGGACTATATCTCGTGGCCATGGTGAAATACTGACTAGAAAAATGAAACTAATATCACTCATTAAAACGTGGCCATGATAAAATACTGACTAAAAAAAGATTAAACTGATATATTTTCCGGAAATGAAATATCACGAATGTAGTATAGCCTTCAGCAAAGCTTATACATATACAGCTTTCAGTTTATTGCCCGTTTTGCACTTCGCCAACGGTAGACCGAGGCTGCCGATACTTCACTATCAAATCCACACCCATCGAGCAGAAGGAATAAAACACACGAGATAGTGTTAATGATTAATTGAATAGTAAATTCGCCTGCTTTATCCGTCGAGGGTTCCCCTGCTGTATCCGTCGAGGGTGGAGCCTCATGAATAGAGCTACAGCTCTTTCATAATCCACTTTATGACCATAAAACGGAAAGTCGTGGAAAACCCATTGTTTATTTCTTTCTTTTCCCTTTTGCTTTTTTGTTTTGTTTTTGTTTTCTCTGTTTTTGTTTTTGTTTTTGTTTTTGCTTTTTCTTCTGTTTTTTTTTTTGGCGCGTCCAAGGGGGGGTCGTTCGCACCTGACGACCCCCCCCTAACGACGCCCCTGCATATGAACCTCTTTTAGCTGGCAAATTCCCATGCAGTTCGTGATGCCAAGCAGAGATAAACCCCTTTTTTCACCCCATATGCAGGACTTGTCCATTGATATGTAAATGTATCCAATATTGCAGCCCGGTTTTGGCACAAGGCCAAAAGTACTGAGAGTTCAAGAGAGGAAGTGCTTTGATCCTGCCTGGAATGGAGACATTTAAGACTACACGAATCATCAGAGTCCAGAGAAAACTATTATTATTCAAATTAGCTAGAGCCAGTTTCAGCCCAAATCGTTTATTAGGCAGAGTGTTGGATCAGTTTGCATATGCAGACCGGTTTTATAACCCGTGACAGACTGGTTGGTCTCACTTCCAACCTGCGATCATCCGATTTATTGTTTTTGATTGTGCTAATCTTGTATACAAATTAAAGATTCTGACTGGTTTTCATATAATTATTGGTCATATTCACTGCAATGATTTAATGAAGTGACCGTCTAAAAGAAAATAAGTTTTCTGTTCATTTCATTTTCATTCATTACTTTGTTGCTGAAATGAAACAAAGCAATACATTTGTTCCAATTACCCAAACAATTTTCACAGCGACTAGCAGATTTACCATAGATTGTGTGCACAAAGAGGATCAATGGGGATATTCAGGTTGACCAGCATCAATGTCTAAGACATCTCCCGATAGCTCAAATGAAATACCAGCTGCTTTCGTGCTGAAGTAAAAAATGTACAGGAGACTTCTAGCAAATCTGAAGAAATGAAAAACTGGCTCCCTCGACTTACATGACATTGGAGTTTTTTTATTGATGCTTCAGGTAAATCCCACAATATTTGCATATAAAATTAAATATTTCAGCCGTTTTACATAATCATCGGATAAATGTTGGAAGATATTCATTTCAATTTAACAAGGTTATTTTATGAAGAGAGGCATCGCCTGCTCTAGAGTACAGTTACGCAGTGTGCATACGCCCCCTTGTTAGGCCCCATGCAAGCGGAGATGTGCAGGCTATTAATAGACACAAAGGCTTGATTCAATTATTACTTTGGGGAACATATGGGGGTTACGCGTTCACGATTGATAACACAACAAAGCAGTGGATAAAACATTCCAATTAGCAAACAATGTAATGTTGTACGAATAATCAGTTTTTTTATTGATAGACATTTTAGGAGTTGGGGACTAGTAACCAAACGAACTGTTACCAACGTAACCAAACGAACTGTTACCAACTGGGCCGTCCGGACGGTATGGCAGCCCGTTCCTACACTCGTGAAACGGGCATAACATGCCGCTCTCCTCGTCACGCTAACCTGCCTGTTCGCAGTGTGCCCCAAAGTCGAGAAGCTCCGTCAATATGGGGACTCTAAATTTACGAAAACGTCCGTTTTCCTGAACTGACCTGCACAAAGTATTCGGAAGTGGTCAGTTCTTCACGACTGCGATATTCACTTCCGGTCACGAATACTTAGGGAACTTACCGTACGCTGGATATTCATTTCTCACACACTAACTGAAATTGTCTATTTCGTATAGATTGAGGTCTATAACTATGAAATTCGCTCGGTGAGCTCAGGAGTACTAAAGTTATAGGTGCTTCTGATTGACTCAAGGTCTGTACTAATACTTGGCATCAAATATCTGACGATACTTAACCAGACATAAGTGAATATAAGAAGACTAGTGCTACTTCATCTGCCAAAATATTCCATGCATGGAAAGCAATAATAACCAATAACACTGAAGTCTGAATGTACAGGTACCAATATCCTTTCAAGAGTTCTGACCATTTGAGACATTGTAAATTTCAATGATTTATTGATTTTGGGGTCAAAGTGACTTTGACCTGGAACTCAATTTTGATATGTGACACATCATCTCCCCCTAATGTATCTACGTTTAAAAAAAACAAAACATTTTTAATGATTTCCTGAATTTGGTTGGTTGTTTGAATTTTTAACGTCGCACCTAACCT
The DNA here is from genome assembly GCA_036873755.1 of Hanleya hanleyi. Taxonomy (NCBI): domain Eukaryota; kingdom Metazoa; phylum Mollusca; class Polyplacophora; order Lepidopleurida; family Hanleyidae; genus Hanleya; species Hanleya hanleyi. The sequence continues at coordinate 88,803 of JAVTVY010029502.1, read as the reverse complement.
TATTGGTCACACGGCGACGATGACCCAAACAAACATACCCTAACAAAACCCTAATCCTAACAAAAACCTAACCAAAACTACAAAAAAATTTGAATTTCGAATTTTGAAAATTAGGCTCTACAGACACTGATCACAATTGATCCTCAGAGAGCCCAATCTGTTTGGTACTTTAATCTACCTCCTGTGCCATCCTGAATTTGGAGTCAGAGTGACCTTGACCATTGACCTCAATTTTGGTATGTGACACATCAGCTCAACCTAATGATACAAAAATTGTGATTTTCAATGATTTTGGGGTCATACTGACTTTAACATTTGACAATGATTTTTCTACTCTCAAACTTATCTACTGACACAAAAAATTGAGATGTTTAACAATTCCCTATTTTGGGGTCACAGTGACCTGTGACACTGACCTCAAGTTTGGTACGTAATCTTTTCTCGCTAATGAATCCAATCACAAAATTATTAGCAATTTTCGATGATTTCCTGATTTTTAGGTCACAATAACCTTTGACCATGGCCCTCAATTTTGGTACATAACACATCGTCTCAACCAAGTGTATCCACGGCAAAAAAAATGCAATCGTAGGAACTGTCACAGAAATAAACCGGACATGGACAGACAGAATGTGTCATTCTGTTTCACAAAATATTAATAAATTTCAATAGCTGGCATATAAGAATATTCTATTCCTACAGTAATGTACAGTTGATAACAGGCCACATTTCATTTCTCCTAAACTTGAGTGGTGATCAGATTTATTAGGTACTGTATGCCGAATTGATCACAGGTGATAAAATATCGATAGCAAACAAATCTATATTTTTGTGTGGAAAATGTCGTCTCAATAAGTGTTTATTTACCAACACAATTCCTACCAATGCTTTCATCATTGTGAATGTACTGAATCATTGCCAGTTTCTCATAGCAGTGGAAGCATTCACAGATACAGTGTCATAAAAGTCTACATTTGTAACTGGCAATACCTTGACAGCTTCTGCATACAGTATGTACTCTTTGAGGGGTTGAGCTAAACAATCCTCGGAGGCATCAATCTGTCAATAAAACAATATGGAGTCAGTACAATAGCACAATGTATCTGTACAAACGTATATCAGACCAGATAGAGAAGAAACTAGAGGTTCCGCTTTGACCCTTGAGTTGCCGCTCCGGCATGAAGCCTATGCTGGTTGTTTTTTTGAGCAAAAACATACGTCTCCCCCAACCTCCCACCTTGCCTTGAATGGGCACATAATTTAAGGGAAAGTGCTATAAAATAAATGTAGCAATAAGTATCTTAAACAAAGCTGCGTATCTAAAAATATTAATTGCAAAGAAGCGATTTTCATTGTATATACATGTACAAGTAGATGAACGGTTGGACGGACACCGGACACGGATGAATGCATGCACACATACACTAAAATCTGATCAAATGCAGGGGCTATCCCAATGAAGCTTCCATCCAAGTTTGGTGAAATTCCATCCAATAGTTCTCAAGATATCTTGCAGACAAAGCCTGTATATACATGTACAAGCAGATGGATGGACGGACGGACGGACACCGGACGAACGCATGCACACACACCAAAACCTAGTCAAATGAGGGGGCTATCCCACTGTAGCTTCCATCCAAGTGGAGTGAGATTCCGTCCAGTAGTTCTCAAGATATCTTGCAGACAAGCCCTGTATATACATGTACAAGTAGATGGACGGACGGACGGACACCGGACATGGATGAATGCACGCACACACACCAAAACCTAATCAAATGAGGGGGCTATCCCACTGTAGCTTCCATCCAAGTGGAGTGAGATTCCGTCCAGTAGTTCTCAAGATATCTTGCAGACAAGGCCTGTACATACATGTACAAGTAGATGGACGGACGGACGGACACCGGACACGGATGAATGCACGCACATACACCAAAACCTAATCAAATGAGGGGGCTATCCCAATGAAGCTTTCATCCAAGTTTGGTGAAATTCTGTCCAGTAGTTCTCCAGATATCTTGCAGACAAGCCCTGTATATACATGTACAAGTAGATGGACGGACGGACAGACACCGGACATGGACGAATGCACGCACACACACCAAAACATAATCAAATGAGGGGGGCTATCCCACTGAAGCTTCCATCCAAGTGTGGTGAAATTCCGTTCAGTAGTTCTCAAGATATCTTGCAGACAAGGCCTGTATATACATGTACAAGTAGATGGACGGACGGACGGACACCGGACACGGATGAACGCATGCACACAAACCAAAACCTAGTCAAATGAGGGGGCTATCCCAATGAAGCTTTCATCCAAGTTTGGTGAAATTCCATCTAGTAGTTCTCCAGATATCTTGCAGGCAAGCCCTGTATATACATGTACAAGTAGATGGACGGACGGACAGACACCGGACACGGATGAATGCACCCATATACACCAAAACCTAATCAAATGAGGGGGCTATCCCAATGAAGCTTCCATCCAAGTTTGGTGAAATTCTGTCCAGTAGTTCTCCAGATATCTTGCAGACAAGCCCTGTATATACATGTACAAGTAGATGGACGGACGGACGGACACCGGACATGGATGAATGCACGCACACACACCAAAATCTAATCAAATGAGGGGGCTATCCCACTAAAGCTTCCATCCAAGTGGGGTGAAATTCCGTCCAGTAGTTCTCAAGATATCTTGCAGACAAGGCCTGTATATACATGTACAAGTAGATGGACGGACGGACGGACACCGGACACGGATGAATGCACGCACATACACCAAAACCTAATCAAATGAGGGGGCTATCCCAATGAAGCTTCCATCCAAGTTTGGTGAAATTTCCTCCAGTAGTTCTCAAGATATCTTGCAGACAAGGCAAGGGGACGGACAGACATCCATCCAGGCAGACAGACATCCATCCATCCAGACAGACAGACAGACAGCACAAACACTAGATGTCTCCCCCCAACATAGTTGGGGGAGACATAATTCACTGAGTACGAAATAGAGGTAACAGGTTTTGTAAGCTTATTTTAAGCAAGCAACCAGAGGATGCTGAAAGGTAGGGTATTTCGGAGGAATTCGATGAAGCATTCAAAGTTATCGCTTGCATCACGGAAGAATGGAATGAACCCTAGTGGTGCCATCTACAGATGGATCTTGCTGAAATGCAATATCAATCAACCTCTTATCGCAAAGAATGCATATGCCAACTTTCGGATGAATCCGATGAGGTGTTTTGATTTTAATGCTTGCAAAGATTTCGCATGATCAACATGCACAGATATCCTCAGAAGGATGGAACGAACCCTGGTGGCACCACCATCAGGCAGATCTTGCAGAAATGGAATAGCAATAGACATCTTGTCAGAAGGAATCCATACAGGGGCCGCGGAGCCCCCCCACTTTCAAACATTGTGTCAAATGTGCTCTGTGGCTTCTGGCATGCAAGAGAGATGTTATGTTTGTTTTATGCAAGTTTTATTATGCTAAACTATTACACAAGAACACACAATACGTCTTGTTAGCTGTGACATGCTGAGCCCAGTCCCCTTCGTTTGCTAGCGGATGATGCTGATTGACTGAGAGCCATGTGCACAAAGCTGCATGCCGTGATTTCAACCCCATTGCAATCAGAGGGTATATCTGACAGTTGGAGGTATACAATCTGATGCCATGAGACTGCTCACAATGGCGTATAAAAACTTTTATCATCTGAACGCCTGATATGAGAAATTACCAAGTCCTTGAGGGCACTGGAGCTCTTTTCAAGGGTGTGAGACATGGACAGCAGGGCTGGTGCCAGTTTTTCTTCTGAGTTGGACCACAGAGTGTAGACTGGCCCCCAAGCATACAACTCCACTAAATAATCTACAATGAGAAAAGTGCACTAAAATATTTTCTCGGGAAACCTATAGTATAGCTAGTAACTGTTACCAATGGGTCAGAGTCAACCACAACTAGAAGTAACCCACTTAAGAATAAGTTTCACCGTTCACTATTACAGCATAGGGTAATCCCTCTAATAATTCAGTTCTCAATCACCTCCAATTTGAGGGGCAAATTTCAATCAGTGGTTCTAATGAATTCGATCACCATCTAAAATCACTGAAATAGTTACCAAATAAATAACGGATTATGCATGATTTTGAACCTTTCTGTTGACTTCCTGTTCTGAAACTTTGATCACTCCCAGATATATGGTGGGAAATTTCATTTCCTGTGATGGAATTATTACCGTATCCGGTACAGTGATTATATTTTTCACAAATGGATACATAATAATAATATGATTTTATTCCAGACGAGAAAACATCCATATCATACAATACAATTAATGAAGAAGAGAAGTGGGGGAAGGGGGTAAAGTCAGTTGTATATATAAATATATATACAAGTACTCATTATTTACAGGCATTTATGTACAATAGAGCGTTCCATTTGGAGTACAGATCGGAATAAACTTGCATGTCAGATTCATGTATTGTATACAGTAAATTATTGTCACTCTGTATAATACGACATTTAAATGAAAAAACAGCTTTACGTAGGACTTCATTAAATGACGGTACAGAGTTGATGGCAAACATGGCACTGGCGCTGCAACTTTTTCGAATGTTCATAAGCCATCTAAATGCATTATTATACATGACTTTCATGACATACATTAAAACAGTTTTGGAATACTGACTCCACAACTGACAACAATATATAGTGGAACAATATGCCTTAAACAGACCCTTTTTAACTACAGTGGTGCAAAAATGAAATTTCCGCAACAAAACGTTCGCTCGAACACAAAGTTTCCGTTTTTGGTACTGTATATCGTCATTATCAGATAAATCATTGCATATAATATGACCCAAGTATGTATAAGAAGATACGTATTTCAGATAACACCCACATAACTGAAGACTTGGCGGGTGGAAATCTTTATATCCTTTCGGGGAAAGAACCATACACACAGTTTTTTTGGTATTAAATATGATATCATGTAAGCTAGCATAATGAGAACAATGATCCAATAAAATACCTAGAGCTTTAACCGAAGGGCACAGTAGAGACACATGTCATCTGCATACAATAAATGGTTAATAAAAAGTCCAGCAACATTGCAACCAACACCAGCTTTAGTTAAAGTAACGTCAAGGTCATGCAGATATATAGCAAATAAGGAAGGAGATAGAATACCTCATAGACTGTAAACTGCCTCAATCAGCAATTTTCCAGAGGAGACACATCAGTGTTGGAAATCGATAAAAGGGTCCAGGCTCATTTACTGGACAGCTTACATGTTCAATGTATGATCATTGTCCCCGAATCTAATTAAAATTGAATCCTATCTGCTCCCCCATTTGTATACGTCAATGGGGGTGGGGAGGAGATAGGATTTCATTTTCATTAAATTGGGTTGTCCCTACTACTCTAAGAGTGAGTGAGTGAATCGAGTTTAACGTCGCTTTCAACATTTTTTCAGCTATATCACGGCGGGGAAGGGTAGAGAGGGGAGGGGCGAGGGTACCTACTTGTAACAGGGCAGATCTAATGCTGCCATTTTATAGTGCTGTCCCCCTGAAATATCATGCCGTAGGCAGACATGACACCCCACCCAATCACATTATACTGACACCGAGCGAACCAGTCCTTGTTCTATCCTCTTAATGCTGAGTGTAAACAAGGAAGCAGCAAGTCCCATTTTTCAAGTCTTTGGTATGACCCGGACTGGGATCAAACCCAGTAGCTAACACTTACGAGGCCGACACTCTAACCATTAGGCCACCGCAGTGCGGTACTACTACTCTTAGAATGTCATGTCTAGGGGGACCCTACAACTTCAGGCACAACCCTGTAATATTTTCCTTCATAGAAATACTACACATGATGGTCAAGAGTGGGAGGGAGGTCCACTCACAGCACTTGTCATTTCCAATTTCCACCAAAAAATATCAAATTGCTAATGAAGACATCGCCAGATCAGCACTGACATCAACAAATCTATGGTAGCATCACCATATCAATGGTAACATCACCAGATCAGTTGTGGCATTACTAAATCTATGGTCACTCCATGGTGACATCACCAGATCAATTGAGACATCACCAGATCAAATGTGGCATCACTTAATCTATGGTGACATCACCAGATCAAGCGTGGCATCACTAAATCTATGGTGACATCACCAGATCAATAGTGACATCACCAGATGACTGGTGACATTGCCAGATCAACTGGCGACATCACCAGATCAATGTTGACATTACCAGATCTCGGTTGATATCACCAGATTAATGGTGCCATCACTAGATCAATGGTAACATCACCAGATCAATTGTGGTATCACTTAATCTATGCGGATGCCACCAGGTCAATGGTAATATCTCCAGATCAGTGGTGGCATCACAGGATCAACTGTGGCATCACTAAATCTATGGTGACATCACCAGATCAATGGTGACATCATCAGATCAATGGTGACATCATCAGATCAATTGTGGCATCACTAGATCAATGGTGACCTCACCAGATCAATGGTGACATCAACAGATCAATGGTGACATCATCAGATCAATGGTGACATCATCAGATCAATGGTGACATCACTAGATCAATGGTGACATCACCAGATCAATGGTGACATCATCAGATCAATGGTGACATCATCAGATCAATGGTTACATCATCAGATCAATGGTGACATCAGATCAATGGTGACATCATCAGATCAATGGTGACATCACCAGATGACTGGTGACATTGCCAGATCAACTGGCGACATCACCAGATCAATGTTGACATTACCAGATCACGGTTGATATCACCAGATTAATGGTGCCATCACTAGATCAATGGTAACATCACCAGATCAATTGTGGTATCACTTAATCTATGCGGATGCCACCAGGTCAATGGTAATATCTCCAGATCAGTGGTGGCATCACAGGATCAACTGTGGCATCACTAAATCTATGGTGACATCACCAGATCAATGGTGACATCATCAGATCAATGGTGACATCATCAGATCAATTGTGGCATCACTAGATCAATGGTGACCTCACCAGATCAATGGTGACATCATCAGATCAATGGTGACATCATCAGATCAATGGTTACATCATCAGATCAATGGTGACATCAGATCAATGGTGACATCATCAGATCAATGGTGACATCATCAGATCAATGGTGACATCACCAGATCTATCATCAACAGATCAATAGTGACATCATCAGATCAATGGTGACATCATCAGATCAATGGTGACATCACTAGATCAATGGTGAAATCACCAGATCAATGGTGACATCATCAGATCAATGGTGACATCATCAGATCAATGGTGGCATCAGATCAATGGTTACATCATCAGATCAATGGTGACATCAGATCAATGGTGACATCATCAGATCAATGGTGACATCACCAGATCTATGGTGACATCACCAGGTCGATGGTGACATCACCAGATCGATGGTGACATTACCAGATTAATAGTGCCATCACCAGATCAATGGTTACATCATCAGATGAATGGTGACATCATCAGATCAATGGTGACATCATCAGATCAATGGTGACACCACCAGATCGATGGTGGCATCACCAGATCAATGGTGACATCACTAGATCAATGGTGACATCATCAGATCAATGGTGACATCACCAGATCAATGGTGACATCAACAGATCAATGGTTACATCACCAGATCAATGTTATCATCTATCAATGGTGACATCATCAGATCAATGGTGAAATCATCAGATCAATGATGATATCATCAGATCAATGGTGACATCACCAGATCAATGTTAACATCACCTGATCAATGTTAACATCACCAGATCAATGGTGACATCATCAGATCAATGGTGACATCATCAGATCAATTGTGGCATCACTAGATCAATGGTGATATCCCCAGAGCAATGGTTACATCACCAGATCAATTGTGATATCATCAGATCAATGGTGACATCATCAGATCAATGGTGACATCACCAGATCAATGGTGACACCACCAGATCGATGGTGGCATCACCAGATCAATGGTGGCATCACCAGATCAATGGTGACATCACCAGATTAATAGTGCCATCATCAGATCAATGGTGACATCATCAGATCAATTGGTGACATCATCAGATCAATGGTGACATCACCAGATCAATGGTGACACCACCAGATCGATGGTGGCATCACCAGATCAATGGTGGCATCACCAGATCAATGGTGACATCACCAGATTAATAGTGCCATCACCAGATCAATGGTTACATCACCAGATCAATTGTGATATCACTAAATCTATGCTGAAACCACCAGGTCAATGGTAATATCACCAGATGATTGGTGACATCACCGGATCAACTATGGCATCACTAAATCTATGGTAACATCACCAGATCGGCAGTGACATTACTAGATCCATGGCGACATCACCAGATCAATGGTGACATCATCAGATCAATGGTGACATCACCAGATTAATAGGGATATCACCAGATCACTGGTGGCATCACCAGATCAATGGTGACATCACTAGATCAATGGTGACATCATCAGATCAATGGTGACATCAACAGATCAATGGTTACATCACCAGATCAATGTTATCACCTATCAATGGTGACATCATCAGATCAATGGTGAAATCATCAGATCAATGGTGATATCATCAGATCAATGGTGACATCACCAGATCAATGTTAACATCACCTGATCAATGTTAACATCACCAGATCAATGGTGACATCATCAGATCAATGGTGACATCATCAGATCAATTGTGGCATCACTAGATCAATGGTGATATCCCCAGAGCAATGGTAACATCAGCAGATCAATGGTGACATCGCCAGATCAATGTTAACATCACCTGATCAATGGTGACATCATCAGATCAATGGTGACATCATCAGACCAATGGTGATATCATCAGATCAATGGGGACATCACCAGATCAATGTTAACATCACCTGATCAATGTTAACATCACCAGATCAATGGTGACATCATCAGATCAATGGTGACATCATCAGATCAATGGTGACATCCCCAGATCAATGGTGACATCAACAGATCAATGGTTACATCACCAGATCAATGTTAACATCACCTGATCAACGGTGACATCACAACATCAAAGATGACATCACCAGATCAATGGACATTTATACAAACACCAGTGCGATATCTTCCAGTTTAAAACACTTCTTGCATTTTCAATGGTTCATGGTGAAAATTGAGAAGAAATCGAGTCAAACAACGAGATTCTACAACGGTTCATTACCTATATTATAACCGTATTATATTGAGGTAGTGCAAAATATGGCTACTGACGGCATGTACACTAAGAACGAGAGTATAGTTTGCAGTCAAACCTGTCTGTTCCTTGACAATCCTCTGTGATATCCTCTCCATCACTCCCAGTTTATCAGACAAGGTCAGGATGTAGTCGTGCATGGCCGCAAATTCCTCACTTCGATTCTTCATCATGTATGCAGCACTCATGTTGTGAAGAGAGTCTGCAACTCGACTAATTAATCCAGCTCCTTGCTTCCGATGTTCTGCAAACTCCTGAAGAAAAACAACACAAAGAAAAAGTTGGGGACATCAGTGTTATATGTCATGTTAGCATTCTTGTGGACAAAATTAAATTTGTCGTTCTAAAAGATATGATCACCCTTTATAAAATGAACAAAGCACTGAGAACCCCTCGACCTTGGGAGATATTTTAAACGGGCCCTGGTTGACAAACATGACTAGGAAACAGTTGACGGCAACAAATGTTTGGTGATCAATTGACAGTTTAATCAAGTGACCCAGAAAATTATGGGCAATCAAACAAATGTTTGAAAGGCTTCTGTTCCGTGACCTGTGTGAAGTAAAGGCCCATTTCCACAGCACGTGTTTTCGCAGCGACAACCACATCCGAAAAATAGCCGTCATGTTATTCAATGGTGTCGTACTCACAACACGCGTCAGTCGCGGCGACATCAGAACCACATTTTTGACGCGCGACAAAATTAGAACCAGGGCTATTTCAACGCGTTGTCGCTGAACTATCGACCAATCGGAGGGGATAGGAATCGTTAGCCCGGTTACGTTGAGGGGAATCCAGTCCGTTGAATGGCTGGAATGGCGAGAGTGTCGCTGTCATACATTGTAACGCGTGCTGTGGAAATGCGCCAAACTGCAAAAAGTTGTGGTTTGCAGTTGTGGTTGTCGCGACGCGTGCTGTGGAAATGGGCCTTAAGTTTGGTGCTCTTATACTCTCCTCATTTAATTGTTATGACAAACAGAGATGGATGTGTTTTATGTATGTTATGCACATGCCAATATCAAATTTGGCTGTACCCCAAATCAAGTATGTGTCCAGTGCGGGTTCCGTAAACCTATGCCTTTCCATCCTTGAGGTAGTGGTAGTTAAAAACAAATTGGTGACAAAAGAAAATATGGTCAGTCGTAACAACCGTGTGGTGATTAATTACACAACTTTGACCCAGTGACCCAGAACAGATAGGTCACTCACTGAGTTTTGAAATGCTTCTGCTCTATAGCCACTTGTATGTGTGAAAGATTAGTGGTCCTAAGCATATTCAATGTAAAGATATGATGGTAACCAGCAATTGATGACCAATTGACACCTTTCGACAGGGTGACCTGGAAAATATGAATCAGTCTCACTGATTTTCATTAGGCTTCTGTGTTGTGGCCATATGTATGTGTGATATTCAGTTCAATTCAATTCATTTATTTCACCAATAGAAGAAAATTGAAAAGTCTGTAATGAACGAAATGACAAATATTTAGGACAGACGTGACTAATAAAATAATCATTGGCAGAATTAAAACCTCATGGGGTTTGTTTTATCCCTTAACCGAAACATATAAACATAGCTAATAGTGGTGAAGAGAAAAATGTAAATTTATTGTGCTCCTACATTCCCGGGATATGGTGGCAACAACAAAACGGCGATGGTGATCTGCATGATTTTGTGCCATTTTGTCAACTTTCATGACTTCCTGTAAATTTTATGGTGAAATTCACTTCTTGTGAAGGAATTATTGGATTTACTACACTGTTACATGCCTCGTAAGCATATCTTTATAATATTTTTACACATTTAAGAAAAAAATCTTCTTAGAACCCTTCCAAAATTTAAATATAACAAGCAATCCTTGATATGACCAGGAATAACCTTACTTAGAAAATGGGCTCCAATACCCCTCGGCTATAAGTTATTGTCTACATTCAGCAATCATGCATTGCATAAGATGTATTTTTAGAACTTTGACAACATCATGTAGGTTAACAAAAATGTGATCTATTGGGGTTGACCGTAGTTCTCTCATTTTATGAATACATAGGAAGTTGAGCCAAGTCAGCTTCTGCCAAAGCCTTACATGTAATTGGTGGAACAATTTTGTATTGAGGTTCTGGTACAGCAAGACCAAATTGTTAGCTCCAAATATACTCATCTAAGCTCATAATCAAATCAAGTAATTTGATCTTGGAAATATAGATCAAGGTCAGTCATCTTCAACAATTTTCTGGTCTATTCTAACTTCATTGCATATGGAACATGAATTCGGAAATTTTAGACTTAACATATATAATTTGACCTTTATAAAATAGGTCAAGGTCAGTGATATTCAATAGACTTAAGGTCCAGGCATATGTGGTATAAATTTGGACAGTGAAGATATAATCATTCATGAAATAGTGTACTAAATAGTATCTGACCTGGATAGGTCAAGGTCAGCTATCTTTGGCACACCTCTGGACCATTGCCAGATGTACACATATTATTAATTTGGAAAGCCTACATGTAGCTGTACTTCTTCATGTTATATCATAATAAACAGTATTTGACCTTGAAAAAATAGGTCAAGGTCAGTCAACTGGGATAGGCTTCTAGTCAATTACTAGTTGCATATTTAATATAAATTTGAATATCCTAGCTTTAATCCTTCAAAAAATATAGCAAATACTAGAATTTTTCAACAGGCTTCTGACCCTTCACCAGTTACATATGTGGTATAAATTTACAATGCTTGGCTATAATCCCCTCTGAGATATCATGCCCACAAGAAAGATGGACAGACCGACGGATAGGCAGACAACGCAGACCACAACAATACCTTTCGAGCAAATTTTGTCTGAGGGGTAAAAACTGTTCACATCAAATAATTTGATGACTTCAAACCATTTTGAAGTTGATTTCAAAGAATACTATAAATAAATTCAACTATAATTGTTTGGAACTGTTCACAATATGATTAATTTGAGTTCAGATGGAGTGTCAAAGAAATTGGAATTCTTCTATGTGGGGAGGTCATTTTAGTCAATACAAAGACATTTTGATAGGGCCAAAATGCCAGTCTAGATTCTAAAATATCTTATCCTGAAATACAGGTGTTATAACTCTGTGATAGAAATGTACTGGATTTGAACGAGTGTGCATTTTTCTTGATTTACAAATTTCGTAACAGTGTAACAGTATCAGAATTATGAACAACTCATGGGCGTCACCAGGATTTCTTGAAAGGGGGTTGTTTATTATGCTTACTTATTGGAGAGACCAGTACTGCGCTGTCCAACATAGGAAAATAACATATGGTTGGGTGCTGAGAGGGGATCATTCACACCCAACATTCCCTCCCCATCCCCCAGAGATGCCCTTGCCAATGGAGGTTTTTGTAATCACTTCCCATGCTACAATTGACAGTTTGGCCCTACCATGGGTCATGTGATACACCTATTTGCCACTTATGAAGCTAGAGTTCCACTGTTTTCTCCATTTCAAAACATCAGAATTGGCATGACCTACAATATGTTGGCAAGAGAAAGTGTCCCCCTGTCGAAGTTGGTCTAAAAGTGATAGAATTATTAGACCTTTTTGTTCTAGTATTTATAGTAAATATTACAGTGTAGTTACCCAAGCTTTGGCTGTGAGGAACACCTGGAAGTGCTTGTTGAAGGATAATACTGGGTGATCAGCCAGTCTAGTCAAGAACTTCTGTAAGGCCCGCTGTCTCACACGGATAAAATCGGAACTAAATCGATCCAACCTCTTCAGACTGTGCTTCTCTGGCAGGGGCTAGAACACAAAGAACAAAACAATTCCTTACATTATTTGCTGTCTGTATTACATTTAGAGAACAGTTTCAGGAACAGTTTCTCAGCAATATATTGGAGACAATTTTTCTCAGTGCAGTGTGAAATTTTGTATATTATCTGAACAGGATGGATTTTGATCCTAAAATTTAATGACAATCCACATCCTCACATTTCAAGTTACATGTAAATGCTACACTAACGTTCCGTCATTTATACGTTAATGCAGGTGATGTCATATAACCAATCAAGATATTAGCTTGCCAACACCCGTGCAGCGAGGAGTTGCTTTGTTGTGTGTCTGTGTGATTTCCAAATATGGCAAGTGGTGGTTGTATTGATGTTTATGTCCATCGAATAGCCAATCAAATTTGAATTTTAAAGAGGTCGTACAGTTGCACTTCTCCTAATATGGACCACAGAACATTTATAGAGCTATGACATCACCAAACCCGTATTCTCCCTTACCAAAAATTCTTGTAAGAACTTACAAGAAAGTGTCCTGTAAGATCTTGTAGGACAGTCTTGTAAGATTTTGGCACTTTTCTTGTAAGACTGTCCTACAGGATCTTACAAGATCCTACAAGACTGTCCTACAGGATCTTACAAGATCCTACAAGACTGTCCTACAGGATCTTACAAGACTGTCCTACAGGATCTTACAAGATCCTACAAGACTGTCCTACAGGATCTTACAAGATCCTACAAGACTGTCCTACAGGATCTTACAAGATCGTCCTTCAGGATCTTACAAGATCCTACAAGACTGTCCTACAGGATCTTACAAGATCGTCCTTCAGGATCCTACAAGATCTTACAAGACTGTCATACAGGATCTTACAAGACTGTCCTGCGTGATCTTACAAGATCCTACAAGACTGTCCTACAGGATCTTACAAGACCGTCCTTCAGGATCCTACAGGGTTGTCCTACAGGGCTGTCATTTGTGTCAATTAACGCAGATAGAATAATGCTGGATGGTTGTGCAGGGTTATCCAATATACTGCAGGTTTACGATGAAACGTTTCATGTCGAATGAGATAGTCAACATAACAAATTATATGCATTCATTTCATACATTTTATTGTATAAAACAGAAACGTATAGACAGCTATACACACAAAACAGAAACGTATATACAGCTATACACACAATGTCATACATTTTATTATATAAAATAGAAACATTTATAGGGAACATCAACCAGCACATGCACGTAGCATCCAAAGTCCAAGGCATCCATGTTTTTCTCAACAGATCAAGTGTCTTTTATAACTTTTTAGCTCCCCATTCAATTTTGATTTCATCACGTCCAAAATCACCTTGCTGGTACAGGGAAACTTCTTCTGGCAGTAATCTATAAAAATGAAAAGTCATCAAATTAGCAAAGAAATTGTTATATCAAGTTATCAAGTTATCCTGAAACTATTCAGAGGTTATCCTCATGATTTAAATGGGTAGAATGGTATAAAATTGTTGTGACATTAGCGAAAAAGTATGATTAGAGAAATCTTAAAAATATTACACTACATTCAACTGGCGTATTGCTGATATTAGTGAATGTGACAATAACCAGGATGATTTGCATTGAAATATCATAGAAATGTGATGTTATTGTTATTGGTGTGCCCTCTGCAAAAACCAAACATGTGCCGCTCACTGAATAAAGATTATTTGGGTCCAGTAGCACCAAAGTCATTCAAGTCATTTGTTATTAATGTAAAATACACATTCTTGAATGCATGTTATGAGTATTATAAAGCAATATAAATTATGATACTTAAGCAGTATTCATGGATTTGAAGCAAAATATTTTGAAGTGGAATCCAGAATTATGGATCAACACTAAATGAAAACGCAATCACAATTGGAAAAATATTCAGAATGTACACTAATATGATGTTAACAATGTTCGTCATCCAGTTGTATTGGTCATGTAATATTGCCTGATGCTATTTCCTCTTTGGCGAAGAAGTAATTCAACAATAGACGCTGCATGATTTCCATGATCACATGTCCGCTCCGAGTCGATGAAATGTGCACCTCCAACATGTCCGATTGGTTGCATCTGAGGAGAAAAAAATTGTTTAAAACGTTTTAAATGAAATGAATGAATGAAATGTTCTCATTTTTCAAGATGTGGGTACAGATGTACAATTGAATTATGCAGCAATCCTTAGCCTTGGTCAAGAATAGTGCAATAAATAGACAATTACAATATAGCCTGTTATCATGGTTATGGTGATAGGAAATCTAATCATAATTTATCCTGCTTTTCCTGGTCACATTTTTATCATAGCAAATATCGGTTATGCCAACAGTGTATTTGTTATTAATATATTTTAATAAATATTCCTTTGCGATTTCATCAGAACTTTGGTATGGAAATATTCTCAAATCTTCTGGAAATATAAGCACGAAACAATAAACATTTCAAAACAACAAGTGAGGATGTCAACTGATTTATTGAGAGCTAACATCCCCCCCCCCCCACCAAACTTCCTAGCAAGTTAAATCCTACTGTTTGACATGAACAGGAAATACACAAGCAGTGGTGTGATATAACCTATATATCTCACCCTCCGGGGGATTTCCTCCAGGGGTGCATGGCCAATCTTCACATGAGGTCCCCAAGCCTGGGCTTTTCCAGCTGACAATACAACAATGGCAATTCACACTGCCTTGATGAACCTGGGTAGATCTGAAAGGAATTTTGAGACAGATCGAGTTATGGATATTTCTTTGTGAATTCCAGGCTAAATGAGTCATTAATTTTGACTGCAAATATAAGGTGAAGTGCTGCAGTAGTTACTGAGAAGAGTATCAATTGTTTAATATGCCAAGTATATGAAGAGAAACTTGTTGATAGTTAAAGCGCATAGAGGGTCCACATTACAACATTCTGAGTTTAACTAGAAATTAGAATTGTTTTGCTAATTAAGTTATAACATTATAATTATATTTATAACTTACTTACCATCACTACATGTAGCTTCACTCATCACCATCTGCAATACAGTTCTTTAAACCTCAATAGTTCCAGCTTAACATGAACAAATCAACTTTCTTTTTGCACTCTATCCTGCATGTTTTTCTGTTGTTGTTGTTCTCATATGACAGCATGGTGGCGCCACTAGTGGCCAATTAAAATATACCGGTACAGGGGAGATAACTCTCAGCAAGTAAATTGCTAATGTAATAGACTACCAGGAAAATAGAATAATATTATCTGTATATAATTGGTGATAATGAAGTGGGTAGAGTATTCATTAATGGACATTTTTTTCTTGAAAATCATGTTAGAACTGATGTATTCTTCTGAAATTATTTTCTTCATTATGTCCAATTTTATTATAAAATCTTTGGATTGGACTGATTATTAATTAATTATTTATTAAACTTATTAATTTTATTATAAAATCTAAATTCAACAAGATTTCTTACACAAATATGATACTATTTTGATAACACTATGTAGAGATTGATATCTTTATTTTATTCGAATGAAAACCCATATGTCACTAATATGATCTCTGAAGTCTTACGTAAAGTTTGTGTATTTTTCAATTCAAGCTGTTGTTGTTGTTATTCATTGAAGAATTCGTCGCATTTTGTCGCTGTATCCAAACACCAAAATAGTTATATTGATAACTTGTATCATCGTTTAGATAACATATTGAAAAACAAATGTAGTACTTTGACAGAATTTCCCAATCAGGTTTGAAGGTAAACTATTATCAGATAGATTTTTTTTAATTTTCAAGAACAATTTTCTTACTTGAGTGAAACAGATGAGGTTCTCCCTATGATTGATTCAGTAGAGAGAAGTACAATTTTGGTATATATCATGATAATACGCCTGCTATTTTTAAAAGAGAAATTCTAACCATATCATCAACTGGAGATCCAATGTTGTGGATATTCTGTAAAACTGTCTTGTAAAAATACTTTCCAAAAGCAAACTGATTTTTTTGTCCTACAGGCAAACTTATTCTTACAAGATCATGTAGGACAGCTGTCCTGCAGGATCTTACAAGATCTTGTAGGACAGCCAGCTTTGTCCTTCAGGATCTTGTAAGATCGTGTAGGACAAAAAAACTGTCTTGTAAGATCTTACAAGATCTTGTAAGAAAATTTCAAATCCTACAAGATCTTACAAGATTTTTTGGTAAGGGCTGATCAGAAAATGTGTTATGTTCAGCTAAGATAACACGTGTAGTGTTAGACTTGGATATGCAAAGATGGAAAATCCAACACATTTGTCAAATTCACAAAACCAAATTTTGCCCTGACAATTTTGCATATTAAAATATCACATCGTAGAGGACCTTTTCAGTGTTACAACACTGCACACTAAATGATGAGATACCAGTGCTGTTCTGAGTTTTTCTGAATTTTGAAAAAGCTGATATATTCAAGATTAGCATGATTACAAATGAACAGTTATTGTCACATAAAACCAACTTTCTGAGAGAAGACAACTTCAACTAACAAGAGACAAAACTGGCTTCAATATATGCCTGTACGAGACATCGTCTCTCCTTAAGTATCCTCTAACACAAAAATAAACTGATTTTTAACAATTTCCTGCATGATTTTGGAGTCACTGTCACTTTGACCTTGACCCAAATTTTGGTATGTGGCATATGGTCTCCCCCTAATGTATCTACTGACAAACAAATATGTGATTTTTAAAGATATCCTGTCACAGTGACCTAAATTTTGGTACATACACATTCACCTCCCCTTAATAAATCTACAGACCCCAAAAAATCACGATTTTAACAATTTCCTGATTGAGGGTCACACTGACCTTGACATTTGACCTTGACCTAAATTTTGGTATGTGACATATTGTCTCCCCCTAACATATCTACTGACACAAAAAAAAAGTTATTTTGAATGATTTTCTGATTTTTGGGTCGCAGTAACCTTTGACAGTGACCTAAATTTTGGTATGCGACACACCTTTTCCCCCTATTAAATCCACTCACAAAGAATTAGCAATTTTCAATAATTTTCTGATTTTTAGGTTACAGCGACCTTTGACCTCTGACCTTGACATCAATTTGGTATGCGACAAATTGTCTCCACCTAGTGTCCCATATATAGATCAGACACGAATGGACGGATGGATGGACGGAAATCACCATCACATAATATGTCCTTTTGGTAGGCCTGTAACAATCTGTTCCATATATTTTCTAATTTTTGTGCATAGTTATTTTGAAAATTTTAATGTGAAGTCAATGATTATGATGATGATGAAAACTTTGATTAGTTTGGTGGTACACGACAATTTTAGGATTACATTATGTCGCACAATAGTGCTGAATAATTGTGGCATGAACAAGACAGAACAATAAAAGTGACCTAAGTAGGATAAAGAACCTGTATGACGGAACCAATTCTCCATTCAGCTTTACAAATATCACGATTATGGTTTGATATAGGACTCAATAATGAACATCATATATATGCTTGTGGGGGTTTGTTTTGCTTGATACAGAATCTGACATATTGATTAATAATGATGATAGGTCTGCCAGAGCAGATTGCTGCCCTGTATACAGTAGATCCTATTTCATGTATCCATATCACACATGTAACTACTGACTACATCTCCCATCCATGTATTGATTTTCCATGCCATGCTACAGGTATACAGGCCTACTGAGTGTTCAGGAACAGTCACATATAACAAATTACTACCAAGAAAGGACATAAAATATACATGGCACAAGGAATAATAGAGACATCTTCAGTTGATGGGAGGCAGAAATATTAATCTTACATTACGACTTGGAAATTATTAATATATTCAAAATTGGGAAAATACTTTCTCATCTGCTGTCTCTGTGATCAGTATTATTCTCGACAAGATCTTCTACTGGTTTCCAAGGATGAGAGATGTATTTTCAGATATTTTATTGCACGATATCTTGCTTTGCTGAGCATACCGACACTGCAGTGGGCCCGGGGAAAAAACACTTCACATCCGTCAAAGTCCTTGCAGGATATATCTCCCAATATGTCTAGTCAATTATATTACTATGATGTCACCCAGGGTTCATACACTTACAGCAGGAATATATTCCAGGAGTTTTCCAGGACAATAATTTAAATTTTTCAACAGTTTTTTAGTACAATAACTCGCAACAAAGATGAGGAAATTCATGGAGTTCAGAAACGAATTTTGGCGCAGTAATGTGTAGCATGAGATCTTTGGTTCTCTCAGAAGATAAAAGTGAAGTTCTTCCAAGCGTTTCCAGGAGTTTAACTTTATTTTTAAACATTTTCTAGGTTAGCAATTAAATTCCAGGAGTTTTAAGGACTTTCCAGGATGCGTATGAACTCTGGCCACTTCACATGTGGCCCTGAACCCAAACATCATCTCACAGTAACACATACGATGTACATGTTACTTGCTGTCTTTACCAACATAATCAATACAAAGATATTTGATTTGACACTGATGTAGAAGTGAGTGAATGAGTGAATATGAAAATCGTTTTCAACTATATTTAACTCATATCACAATATTAGGGTCCTATTCCTTATCACATCCAGAACACCACTGGTGTCCCAGTTAGTCTCCTCTTATGACAAGCTGTCTGAGGAGCTTAGGCCTATTCTAACCATGACCCGGGATGTGCACTACGACATCCCAGGTCAACCCCGGGCGCCCCATGATGTATATGGTGTGAGATTTTTATTTAAAACAGTTTTGATTTTGGCTGTTCCTGTGAACGAGGTGAACTTGCAGAGGTGAGCATATTTTATTGATACCTAATCATTTAATGTTACTTGTAAAATGCTTAGAATAGGCTGTGGTGAATTAGTGCTGCGTAATTCAGGTACTAGGATAATCTCTAGAACACTTCTGATAATCTCATAAATTTTAGGACGTTTTCACAGAAACTGTTCCCTAGAAATTACGGGCCATAAATATGGAAATTGCGCACCCATATGACAAGTTTGTGTACCGTATTCCATGTGCATTGTTCAGAGATGAAAGAATAAGCTCTCACAAGGAAGTACAAAAACTACTGGGGAAAATTCAGGGTAATTTACCCCAGTTTATGTTGTTTTGCAGCATTACAGATTACACTGATCACTTTACTTTAGGAACTGTTCACAACAAGAGCCTTATGGGCCTCAATATATGCCTGAGCATGCCTATGATAACCCTATAAAACATATAGTATTAAATAGAATTTGACCTTAGATGAAATAGGTCAAGGACGGTCAACTTAATTGGCTTCTAAATAATCACCAATTGCATATGTACAGTAGTGTAAATTTGAAGAACCAAGTCATGATGTATCTCTTGGGATACTGCAATTAACTAGAATTTGACCTTGATAAAATAGGTGAAGGTCAGTCAAATTACAAAGGTTTCCAATCACCAGTTTCACATCATGTAGTACCAATACCAGAATTTGACCTAGCTAAAACAGGTCATAATGTCAGTCATCTTCACTGGGCTTCTGATCCATTTAGAAAGCCTGGCTATAATCCTTCAAGAGATATTGTGTTGACAAGCAAAATGGAACAGACAGAGGGATGGACCAAACAGATAAAACCCTTTGACCAAAATTGTTCGACGAGTAAATATGAATAGGTTTCTCTCTAATTTTGCCATCACAATCCATATCTCTGAACTGTATTTATAGCATAAACATATAACAACTTTCATTAATTTAGTGATATTTAACCATAGTGTCCTTGACCTCAAAATCAATAGGGTTCCTCTTTGACTCATGAGTAAGGTAGAACCAGACTTTGATACCAATCCATGACCTGAAACTGGAGATATCGCATGGACAAGTCAAAGACAACAGATGGAGACGGACGGAAATCGCTATCGCATAATACACCCGTCATCAGTGTATGAAATTAGGAGATTAACTCCTAATATTGGCTTTCATGGCCAAGACGAAATACTGAAAATGCCTCAAAATGTCATGAGTGACACTGGAATTGCCAAGCTACATCTGTTCAGTGCATCTAATATTCGTTGATATAAACACTGAAGCCAGACTTACAGGAACAAGATGTGTTGGATGAGACTCCTCCAATTTCTGACGTAACCAAAGGAAGTCACTGTAACGATGTCTCACACAGTACTCCGGGCTGTCATACTCACTTCTTGTTGTCTGAACAAACCAATGGGAAAAATAGTACATATAGATTAAATTTTCTATTTTGAAGAAAATAGAGAAGGTAAATAATTAATAAAATCAATAATTCTATTGATCTGTAAATACTGCTCTTGGATTAAAATCTGATTGCATGTAGCTTACCCAATTATCTGATCATCAATTCAATAAATAATGTCTCTCAAACATTTAATCTGAATGTCAGATTTTTACATTTTGAAGTAAAAGAAAAATGTATAGAAATGTACATAGGTTGGCCTGCATTAGACAGCATTTATTACCCTTGTAGTACATCGGAAAGTAATGTATGCCTCCATAGCACTTGTATGTTTCTCTGGGTTATCAACAACAACAAACAGGTCCTTGGTCTCAATGTCTATATCCTCCTCCAGTTTAAATGCAGCTATGAGGCTGGAACTGCGTGACACATTGGTTTCTGAACGAGCTGATGTGTCCAGGTCCAGACTTTCCAGCTGAAAAGGAGAGAGACAGAAAACTGATACATGCGCTTACATCTTCCCACAATCCAAATATATAAACAAATATTAAATCTGCCATTACATCATCCTTTAAAGTGATCGTAAACCCTCAAGTAAAGTTTCCATCAAATGAAAGACCATTGCGAACTGTGTCGGAAAATATTTATTGTAATTTTTTACCATTTTATTACACAGAGTAAACTGCAAATAAAGCATGGTATTCTATGGTGGTCTGTTACAATCATATTTAGGTCCAGTGAGGTCACACTGCCTTAATACATATATTTCAAACTGTGTATGCACTTTCCAATGCTTGATTCAAGCTTAAGGTGTGTACACTTTGAGTTTCAACACACTCGCGGTTCCAATGTGCATGTTTCACCAAAATCTCATCCTCGCAAGCCAGTATATCGATCGATCTGTTGGGATCGATACACTGGCTTGGTTATTTACCCATACGAGTTCTGGATAGAAATAGATCAAGGAGTTTCCCCTGAATCAACCCAATCAGTGAGTGCACTAAGCTAGTTGATTAGGCCAATCCGCTGCGAGTTATGAGATGTGACAGGTTTCAATTTCATCGCAGGCCAAACTGCTTTGATATCAAGCGGAAATCGACATCGGAAGTCAAAGCAAAAACCGCAAGCTGGGGATCCGACATGCTAATTCAAAACAAGCGCGGGGGATGAAATGTACGAGATTATATAATAGAGGCATCGACTCAAGAACTCATTCAAATCACCAAACATGTCCAGGTAAACCCACTCCGAGGGATTCAGGATTTACCTGGACTTGTGGAGATGCCAAAATCTGGGAGATGGTAACTCATTTTCAAGTCAATTTGAATCTTGCATTTAATTTCCCCGAGTTTGGTGAAACATGCATATTGGAACAGTGAGTCTGTTGAAACTCAAAGTGTACACACCTTAAGCTTGAATCAAGCATTGGAAAGTGCATACACAGTTTAAAATAAACACCTCAACAAAAATAAGTTCCCCCCTAAACATTGGTTAATATTTTCCAAGATAGTTATGCGATTGTAACGAGATTTCTCACAGAGCATCAGTTTGACCAGCGCAACAATCAAAGAAAATGATTACTCTGCAGGTGGCGCTATGCCTGAATGCGCATGGATTCAATGCAAGACGGTCGCATTTCAAAAATTGCAAAACAGATTATCAAACACAGATTTTATTCAATCATGAACAAATCCTAACAGGTGGAGCAAAGACAGTGCTATCCAATCACACAGTTTGACTAGAGCAACAATCAGTGAAGAAGATTGCCCTGTACGTGGTGCTATGCCCGAATGAGCATGCATTGAATGCAAGTCGGTAGCATTTCCATAAATTGCAAAGCAGATTATCAAAGACAGATTTTATTCAATAACTAACAAATCCTAACCGCTCAAGCAAAGACAATCACACGGTTTGACCAGAGCAGCAATCAGTGAATATCAGTGAATATGATTACCCTGTAGGTGGTGCTATGCCTTAACCCTGTCAGGCCTGGAGGGCCATTATGGCCCTCTCCTACCAAACTTTCTCTCCTATCTCCGGAGCGACAAAAAATGAAAGCAGACTTTTTAGTTTGTCATATTGGGGTCACTTTGGACATATTTGCATACCCCCCGAACAGAGGATCATGGGTAAATCCAAGATGGCGGCCATGTGAGGTTCCAGAAAAGTGATGTTTTCATCATTTTTCTTCAAACGTTCTGCTTTGCCTCGCGGAAAAGTGGGTGAAAATGATTTTATTTCGCATCGGACTATTATTTACTAATTTATCATGCAGTTTTTGCAAAGAAAATACATAAATAAAAAATTCTGATCAAAAAAATCGACCAAAAATGCCTTTTGAAAATGACGTTACTGTGACGTCATCAAATGTTTGCATCATGCTCTGGTAGAGCGTGACCCAAGGGTGAATTGTGGTAAGTTTCAGCATCCAATCTCCAGAGGTAAGAAAACTATTGGGGGGGGGGGGCGAAATACGGTAGCCCCCTAGACCTGGACAGGTCCCAAATGTCCCAGTGATTTACCCATGATCCTCTGCTCTGGGGGTATGCAATTACGTTCAAAATGGCCCAAATATGACAAACTAAAAAGTCTGCTTTCATTTTGTTGTCGCTCCGAAGATAGGAGAGAAAGTTTGGTAGGAGAGGGCCATAATGGCCCTCCAGCCCTGACAGGGTTAAGGCATAGCACCACCAACACGGTAATCATATTCACCGATTGCTGCTCTGGGCAAATCGTGTGATTGGTTAGTACTGTCTTGCTCTACCGGTTAGGATTTGTTCATTACTGAATAAGATCTGTCTTTAATAATCTGTTTTGCAATTTATGGAAATGCTATCATCTTGCATTCAATGCATGCTCATTCAGGCATAGCACCACGTACAGGGTAATCTTTTTCATCGATTGTTGCCCTGGTCAGATCGTGTGATTGGATATCACTGTTTTTGCTCTACCGGTTATGATTTGTTCGTTACTGAATAAAATCTGTCTTTATAATCTGTTTTGAAATTTATGGAAATGCCACTGTCTTGCGTTCAATGTATGCTCATTCAGGCATAGCACCACGTACAGGGTAATCTTTTTCATCGATAGTTGCTCTGGTCAAATCGTGTGATTGGATATCACTGTTTTTGCTCTGCCGGTTAGGATTTGTTCGGTACTGAATAAAATCTGTCTTTAATAATCTGTTTTGAAATTTATGGAAATGCTACTGTCTTACATTCAATGCATGCTCATTCAGGCACAGCACCACGTACAGGGTAATCCTTTTCACCGATTGTTGCTCTAGTCAAACTGTGTGATTGGATATCACTGCCTTTGCTTCACCTGTTAGGATTTGTTCGTGATTGAATAAAATCTGTCTTTAATAATCTGTTTTGCAATTTTTGAAATGCGACCGTCTTGCATTGAATTCATGTTCATTCAGGTATAGCACCACCTACATGGTAATGATTTTCACTGCTTGTTGCACTGGTCAAACTAATGCTCTGTGAGAAATCTCGTTACAATCGCATAAATATCTTAGAAAATATTAACCAATGTTTAGGGGGGAACTTACTTTTGTTGAGGTGTTTATATGTATTAAGGCAGTGTAACGTCACTGGACCTAAATATGATTGCAACAGACCACCATAAAATACCATGCTTTATTTGCAGTTTACTCAGTGTAATAAAATCATAAAAAATCACAATAAATATTTCCTGACACAGTTCGCAATGGTCTTTCATTTGATGTAAACTATACTTGAGGGTTTACGATCACTTTAAAGATCACATTATCGTCATTCAAGCATTCCATCATTTTCGCCTGGCTCATTTGTGTGATGTTATCCGAGCCAATGGGCGATCCCCGGATTTCTTGAGAGGGGTTTGGTTGTTTCCCATGCTTACGTATTGAAGAGCCCAGTATTGTGATGTCCAACATGATTGAGAGCTGAGAGAGGTCATTCACACCCAATGCACCCCCACCCCCTATATATACATTTCCTTTGACTGAATATGATTGCCACTGTCTGAATAGTGTTCACTGGAGTGGAAATGAGGAAACGTTTCAGTAAAGTGGCACTGAAGATTGTGATCATGATCTCATAGAACACCTCAAAATTGAAACTGAAATGGGGAAGCTCAGCAGTTTCAAAACTTTCAACATGGTAACAAAGGGTCAATTGTCAATGGGTATCGCAAAACCACAAACTGACAACGATCAATATTTGATACTCTTCGTCTTGGCAGACTCGTTTTCCAAACATGCTCAATGGATAATTGAGACTGAATTCAGTCCAACATTTCCTTGAAAATATATCCTCATTGAAATATTCAGGTACAAAATAGAAATTTCTTCCATGATATATTAAAAAGAGCAGATTTATTCCCAATGGCATTTACTTGGTTCAGATCTATTGAAATACTTCAGACTGTTCAGATCCTATACAGAAAAAATGGATTATTATATTTTAATGATGTTAAATTTGAAATTGCTATGGCTGATTAAGAAATTTTAATTTCAAACATATGTCTGAAAGAAAAACAAGCAGGAATCACAATAACAACAGGAAACAGATCTTACAATTTTGCATCAGATTTGATTTTTAGTCAATATTTCATTCTATTTCATATTTTACTTCATGAGATACATGTAGCTAAATTCCAAACAGCACTGATTAAAAAAATTAGTGTTATTGTCTGTTCTGAGCGGGGGGTCTATTCATGCAAGCTTTGGTCTGACTGGTGACCCTGCCTGACCAGGCAGACCGAGATGAACTGTATGAAAACCCCAAATGTTGTTCCCACTGGTGATGACCTGGGTGAAGATATTCCCAGGGCAAGAGTCATCATTGAAGTGTTCATATCTTTCTTCATTCCGTCACTCAGCCATGCTTCCTCTATATTCAATGGCATCTACAGTCTGAGATCACTACTCAGCATGGAACTTATGGCTCTATTCATCAATAAAACAACTCCTTCCCACTTTCTGTCCATTATTTTTATTGAGTTCAGCCGTGAGAAGCTAATGTCTCCGTAATTCATTTTCAAACACCAATGGATGATTTAATTTTCCAAATATATGTGCACTACAAACCTTTTCATTTCACTCGTTGATATTTGAAGACTGATTACAGCAACCTCAGTTCCTCACAGCTATGAAACCGTGCCAAAATCCCCAAAAATAAGGGAAAGAAATTGGGAAAGGGGTTGTTTTATTGACATATATAGCTTTCCTATGCGGCATAGTGGTCCCTGCATGTAACTGAATATAGAGGAAGCATGACTGAGTGACGGAATGAATTAAGACATGAAAACTTGGCCAGGGCAAGAGTAAGATTTTGAACCCTTATGTACAGTAATTCCATTCATTTTAATGTAAAAGTTCATAATTGTATAGTATGCTGTAGCTCATTAATTATGTATTGATCACTGGGAACATAATGAAGATTTTTGTGATTGCTATTATGATTATTTTCCATGAACAATGTCAGCTTAACGTATAATAAAGTCCTTGATTTCCACTGGTTAACCTGCATTGACAGTACCACTGGTCAGTGCAGCTAAAAAATGCTGGGATTATACCACGGAATTTCACAGGTTCCACATTTCATTATTTAGATAAAATATCTTGTCCCTTTTGTTGCAGTGATTCATGATTAAAACCGTGTCATTTTAGAGGAATCACAACACCAATGGATAATGAATTTGGTAGGAAAACAACATCATGCATAAACAGCAGCTGTATTTGACATTTGACCCGCCCCCTTTCTCGTGGTAGTTATCTTTATGTCAACGACAGTGCCGTTAATTTGGATAGTAGGTAGCTAACCTCTGCATCATCACTGTCTAAACCACCCGTCAAGGGATCCTTAAACTTCGGAGCATCGTCTGACAGAGGTGAGGTGTCAATTTCCTCTTCAATGCCCTCAGCATTCAGTGGATCCGCCATGCTGAGATAAAAAGCGACAACTGTCTGAAGGCCCCTCACGCCGTTGACAAAAAAGTATCATTTGTAAAATCAATTTTGATTGGGTTTGGGATAACAACCACTCACAATAGCGCTTTTACTTCTATTCGGGTTACTTGTTTGTGATTGATGTGAGCGGCAACTAGAGCAAGCACCTGCAAAATCAACAAGAAACAACTTTCCGATCATAAATGGCATTCCAGGCTCCTGTTGCAGGACAAGGTACAAGCATCCCACACACTCGATTTTACGTTTTGCAACTCGTGTGCAACTTGCATCGTACATAAACAGACAAAAGCCTGAAAAACGTGTTTCAAAGTAGCAACAAATCATGGTCATGTTATTTAAACTCAACA
Source organism: Hanleya hanleyi (assembly GCA_036873755.1). Taxonomy (NCBI): domain Eukaryota; kingdom Metazoa; phylum Mollusca; class Polyplacophora; order Lepidopleurida; family Hanleyidae; genus Hanleya; species Hanleya hanleyi. The sequence goes on along the minus strand of JAVTVY010029502.1, from coordinate 61,216 downwards.
ACAACAACACATAATTTAACAGAAAGATTAGAAATTACCCGAAATTACTGAAGGCTAGCAGATGCACTGTCCACTCCGATAGCAATCGGAGCGATGGAATGAAGGTTAGTTAGGCGGGTGAAGCGTAGTCCAATAAAATGGATCGTTCTGACTCTTTTGATCCCCCAAAACGTAACAGCCATATTGACAATGACAGTGTGGGGTTGGGAGCACATATGATGGTATGTGAGCGCAAGCGAGGAAAGAGCTATGAGTATATGGTGGGGGGAGTTAGGGAAGGTGAGATTGATGGGAGAGAGTTGATCTTGATAGGGTGAGAGCTATGAGAACATCCTAGTGGGTAAGATGATCAAAGGTATCAGGACAAAGGGGATGGAAGGACATTTAGCAGGACGGGGGGGGGGGGGATTGAATATAAGGAGTTGGGGGAATTCCATGCAGCTTGCATTCTGAGGTAGCATGAGGGAAGACAGCTGGGAGTAATCATAGGAGCTAGGAATATGTGTGAGAGAAGGGAGCAAGGATCCAGATTCCATAGACTAGATAGGAATATGTGTGAGAGAAGGGAGCAACGATCCACATTCCATAGACTAGATAGGAATATGTGTGAGAGAAGGGAGCAACGATCCACATTCCATAGACTAGATAGGAATATGTGTGAGATAAGGGAGCAACGATCCACATTCCATAGACTAGATAGGAATATGTGTGAGAGAAGGGAGCAACGATCCACATTCCATAGACTAGATAGGAATATGTGTGAGAGAAGGGAGCAACGATCCACATTCCATAGACTAGATAGGAATATGTGTGAGAGAAGGGAGCAACGATCCACATTCCATAGACTAGATGGCAAACCTGAAGCATCCGGGAAAAAGGGAGCATGCAGCCCACTGACCTTATTTTTCTGAATATCAGATACCCTTTACTTTATAAGGGGATATCCTTGATTTATTTGTTGGCTTAACATACTGAAATTAGAACTACACTGCCATAAAGTAATTCCTAAAAAAGAAGCAGCAGATATTCATAGATCGAAAACAAGTACACCCAGGGGCCGTGCGAGTATACATATAAAAATCCAGGTTATTAATCCCCCCCCCCCCCGGGCCCTTCCTTCCCTTTCCCCGAGTGTATGTAAAGGATTTACATTATGCGGTGTATGTCAGAACACATACATCCATACAATGTGATTGTGATTGTGAATCTGCATTTACAGTTTTTAAACTGTTACCTTCCCTCGATAGAAAGATGTCCCAAAATGAAAAACAGTTCCATTGAATGACACAAATTACAAATAATGCCTCTTTTATTTCTTATTTGTACAGCGGCTGTTACAAGCCAATCTGTGGGTGTGTATTACCTATTTATATTGTGTCATACATTTCCCAAACCCCAGATCATCCCTGATATCCATTCATATCCAAGTGATCATTAACAAGGTGTTGGTTGAATGGAGTGGGAGGATTCTAGATTCATTCATAAATACAAATTCTCTTTGGTCATCTTTAGCTGTAATGTGCATGTCTTTGTACAGTTATAAGGTCTGTCGATGCACATCATCTTTTTCACAAATCTGCTGAGCTTCCGAACTCGAATAAGAGTGGTCTACCTTTGTAAGTGTAGATCATACACGTATGTTAACAATATACTCTTCCAACAAATGATGATCATCCTACATGAACATAGTAAATCGTCTGAATGACATATTATCCTTCCTGCATCAATAACTTTGCCCTTAGGCCATTTATCATCATTGCTTAATCCTACTTTCCACAACACAATTGCCACTCCTGGAACTTGTGAGACAATCTAAGAGCAGTGAATAAAGTGATTCATCCTTGTTAATATGCCAGTGAGTCATAAAGATGAGGGGCATATAATGTGATAGCAATTTCTGTCCATCTGTAAACTTTGGTTGCTTGTCTGTGCGATATCTCTAGTTCATGGATTGATAAAAAAATTGGGTACTATAGCTTATCCATGGGTCAAAGAGGAACCCTTTTCATTTGCAGATCAAATTGCCAAAGGTCAAGGTCACTGTTGTTGAAAATATAGTTGTTTAAAAATTGGAAATTGATAAATGCTAGAAGTACAGTACAGACTCGATTTGTGTTGTGATGTCAAAGAATTGATTTGTAACTCTCGGCCGAGTCAAGAATACAGAGAATCCAAACAGGCCAAAATATATATCAGCCAAGATATATATGCAACTTGAAATATATTCTTCCCAGATTTAATCATTTAAGGTGTTATTTATTCATGATTTACTATTACCAAACTGATTCATTGCTAAGAGGCAGAGTTCACACTGCATCGTGGGCATTCTCAACTCATAGTCGTGCCTTCGTGGTAATGAGATCATGACTCTTGCATAAATGGGAGCCATGTCATTATTTTGACAGCGAGGCTCCCTCTTACATCATCGCTCCAAGGAACTTTTTCTGTCTTTACTAACAGTCAACATTCAATTCAAAATCTGAAACACTTGAACTGTGTAGTTATGTTACCAATGTAGGCAACTTGATCTCATGACGATAAGGCTTTGTCATATCAGTGGGATTTTAACAAAACTAACAGTGACTGTGTTAATTATTTGAAGAGATTAGTGAACAATTTTTTGCAATCAGTCGATTAACCTTATTAAATATAACAATGGAGGAAGTTAGCCAAAAATCTATTCACTCTTAACCCAGAAATTAATTAATTATGAGTTGTTTTGCCGTTCATTAATAAATGTCAGGTGAACATTTGTCAAGGGAGACAACTCATATTGTTTCACTTCACAGTTGCTTGTGAGGAAATAGTTCACCAGTTTCTGACATTTCAACACACATTTATCACTTAGTATATGTCATATACTTCGAGTAGTTTAGTACTATTACCGAGAGACTAATCTGTGCCACTTAGCGCCGTCATTTGATGGAAACAGTTAATGGAGACGGCTGGAAGATCATGCACAGAAATCATACTTGCCTACTCACCCCCCAAAATTTGGGGGATCTGGCTACCATTTCTCCGAGAGCCTCTTTTCATAGTAGGAAGTCTCACGAGACTAGAATGCATCATGGGATATCTTTCGGTTCTAAAAAATCTGATTGGTCAATTAGAATTTTCAAATGGAAAATGTGATCATTCCATTGGCTTGTAAGAAAGTCCAGCCATCCAAAGTGTTCCTGTAAAATGTTCATCTAATTTCTCAAACAGTAGTTCTCTCCAATCTGATTGACTATTTGGTGTTTGTGTATTGTGCTCCTGGCAATGGGGAGGTACTTGCTTTAATAATGGTCTTCATTGTCTGATAAGGGAAACTTCATGTATCAGTAATGGGTTAGAAGTGGATGTAGTTCATATAATTTCTTGTTTGCATACCTTTGCTTTTCTTCACCAAGCTGCTTTTTCTGCCTTTTTCCCTCAAATAATGTCGCTTTTCATTGGCTGAAATTTGCTTCTGGATTTAACTGGCACTGGTCGTGCTGATGGGTCATTACCATATCAAGCTTGGATTCAAATTAGATATTCCATTACATTTGCTTTGATATACCTATCCATACATACATTTAATATGCAAACAGAAATTATGAAAAATATTGCACAGTGTTATCTGTACAGTATTCCCTCTAATATTTCAGTCCCCCTAGCAAAATTCAATCTCCCTCTGTTTTGGAGGCAAAATTCAATCGGTGGTTCTAATAAATTTGATCACCCTTTATAAGCACTGAAATAAAGAAGAAATAATGGATTATATGTATGATTTTGAACCATTTTGTTAACTTCCTGTTCTAATAAATTTGATCACCCCAGATTTCATGCTGGAAAATTTCACTTCCTGTGATCGAATTATTAGTGGAATTACCATAATAAATGCACATTAAAGCATGTTAAAAATCTGTCAGGCTCTTTTAGGAAAGGAAAAAATTCAAGCAAACAATTAGTTTTCAGTTCCTTTTGTTCTTTTGCACATTTCATTCAGACCCCATCTTTAATTTATTTGCCCCCAGTATTATTAATATTCTCAACAATATTGAAGTAATTTGGGAATGTTTTTTCTCCCTGTGGTACATGTAGAGCGAGCCAATAGGAAGATTTTGGAGCAGCTTGAAGAACAGAAGAAAAGACTTAGACTGCAGCATGGACCAGCAGCAGCGACTGCCAGGTTAGTTCTGTTTCCTCAGGAACATTCAGTTCTTCTCACAATAATAGAGTAAGAATAGACCCATAAGAGCTACATGTAGGGGCATACATACTTGAAAAGGTACATGTAGTTGGGTGATATTAATTATTCGGGTAAAGTAAACTGAACATCATGATCACCTGCAACAATTTTCAAAGGCTTTTCAAGTCTCTTCTTGAATTTCATATAGGGACCAATATTGTTAGATTCTTCAATTCAGTCCAGTGAACAAGATGGAAATGGGAAATGACTGAGATGACGTCGGATAACATGACCTGGTGTCCATGACATTATGTTAGAAGCCATTACAGTATGATAAAATTTCGATGACATTGCAAAGCATCACACTCAGCATGCTGATGCGCATTTTGCGACGTCATCTCATGCACTGGAGCCAAGTGCATATGCTGTCATGTTTTTTAGCGAATGTCAGAAATGTGATTTCAAGCCTGTCATGCCCGTGATATTGAAAATTGAGGTCACTGAAAAACGTTCACCATAGTTTATCTCGACTACTAAATAACTTTTATGGAAATGTGTTATTTGCTGATATTTCCTAAATGAAGAGACCAAGATACAAATTGAAATGTTCAGACATTTGACTTATATATGTAAAGCTTAAAGCGGATGTGGAGGTAGGAAATTAGAGCAGAATTCCAGAAAAACTTTATTGAAGTAAATGGAAGACTGTTTTGGATCAGAATTTTAGAGAGAAAACTGTGTTGTCTCGTGAAACTCTATTTCTTTATAGGAATGGGGAGGGTATATTTATTAATTAGAGCATTTCCACAAAGTGGATGCTCTTAAGTTTTCATGAGAAACGGCGCCGCGACTTTAAATGTGAATATCTCTGAAACCGTTAAATATTTTCGGGTCAGACTTTGTGTGCTATCTCCTTAGGCCTGGGAAATTTGCCTGGTTGTGTTTTGATAGCTGATGCTCACCACTAGGTGGCATTGTAGTCAGAGCATAAGTAAATCTTTCTGTGACGATTTCGTCTGAACGACTTGTTTGATTCCTATGAAATTTTATGACAATGGTCTTGAAGGATAGGCAATGTGCTGAAAAGGCTGTGGTGTAGCTGGCGTAATTATAAAGTCACATTTTTTGCATTTAAAAAAAAAGAAGTTTTTTTGTGAAATAAAAATTTGCCATTCGCTTGGAGAAATATTTAAAGATTCTTCTATTCTATGTTGCCAAGCATAAATGTAGGATTGCCGACATGATAATTTTATTTTGGTGCGAGCCAAATTGCTATTTAAATGAAAAATCTCAATTATCTGACTTAACGTCAAAACCTCCATAACCATTTATCATGATTAAAGTTTTTTCCATTGAACATTTATGTGCAATCTCCTAGGGCTTTAGATTTCACCTGCTTGTTTTTCGTGGTATTTGGTTGTTACTAGGTGGCGCTATAGACATGAATGCAGGTAAACATGTGTAACATCATATCTTCTAAACAACATGTTTGATTTCCATGAAATTTGAGTATAATGATCTTGCTAGATAGGCAATGAGCTGACAAGATTTTGGTGGTGTTGGCGAAATCATGGAGGCGCATTTTTGCATCTCAAAATAAGATTTTTTTCACAAAAATGGAAATTTACTTCTTTGAATCAGGGAAAAGTAATTCAAGTGTGCTGAACATGAATATAACTTTCCCAGTGTTATAATTCACATCCCTTGTAAGCCAAATGACCATTTTTTTGTAATACGTGAAATTTACATGACTTGAGTCCAATATCTACATTCCCGAGGCCACATCTGAGGATTTTGCTTCATCATGTAGTTTCGTGATATTGTTCATCATTGGGTTGCACTATAGACAGTAAACTTATATCGCACAGTTTATTGGCATTTCATGAAGTTTATTGTCCGACAGACAAAGGATTTCAAAGGACTGAAAGGTTTTGTTGTTTTTTTAGATTGAAATTGAAGGGCCACCTCCCATACAGATTTGCAGCCCATCAACATAATGCTTGATTTATATCTCATTAATATACATTCTTTTTTACAATTACTAATTTTATTAACATTATGGTTTAAAAATGATTGAAAGGACATTGGTGCTGTTAGCGCTGGCATATACATGTGGCATACAGCATAGTCTGCTAAATATATCTAAATCTAGGCTACATCAACCCCTGCTTACACACATAACGAAAATGCAGTCAGAGAAGATATGCTAGTACCATCAATATGGTCAGTATGGAAAATTGCAAGGATTCAAGTGAACTTGAAGTCAGGCCATTTTGGTCAAATAGACATACTGTAACACTGATATTCTGCTTCACCTTTAAGTCTCATAATGTAGGCCTGTATGTTGATCATTCAGGTGATAAAACCTAAATGTTTGACTTATTGCATAATGCAGTTATAAGTGGACTACTAGACTGTTTGTATCAACAAAGTAAACACTTCATTCCAGAATCAGTGCTATTTCTCTCTCCATTACTGATATAATAATTTCTTCCTGTTTCCAATTACATAGTCTCCAGTGGTTGTGAACTCTGGGCTTCCAGATGTCTGGGGATGCATTCTGGTCAATTTTCAATGAATAAAATAACAAATTATCACTCAGTAAATGCTCATTTTTTTTGTTTTATGTGGAGGTCCCCAGAATTTATTTGAAAATCGAGATGTGAAATTGCACATACCGTTTGCATTTTTACAGCATAGTTACAAATGTTGATAATTATTTTTTTAACTGAAGAAGTAGAAAGATTTTTGAAGTGGAACTTCTACATACCTGCTATATGGCACATCCCACCTGGGAAATTTTTACATGTATATCTAATTGAAGTAATCCATTGGAACCACTGATGATTTTCCAATAACAGAGAAGAAAAGCAACTCCAAGTAGCTAGGGATGACAATTTCATTCTGTATATTTCGCTATTAGTTTTAGCATCTTCAGCAGTGAACAAAGTTACAAATAGCTCCATACGCACAGTATATATACAAGGCATAATGTGATCTTAGCCAATACACAATTATGAATAGGTGAGTCAGTAAATTATGTCAGTCAGTTTGGACGGATATTGAAACATGTAAAATGCTGTCATTTTCAGAAATTAACCTGACAGCGATCTGCAAATGGTGTGATTCAGGTGATACAATACACACTGTAATTGATGAAAACAATACTTAATCTGCTTATTTGGTAAGAACTAAGTAAACTATACACAAATGAATAAAGTATTGTGATATAGTGGGTATGTACCTACATTGAATATTTCCACATGTCATGAAGTTTGGATAAGGACTGTCATTTTAAGATAATATAGGTATAATTTACTTGGCAATCCACATCAGAATTGATGAAAACCTACATATGTTGTAACTCGCATGTTTCATAATTGTAGTATATTCACATGCGAGTTACAAAATTTGTAGAGTGTGTATTGTATCACCTGAATCACACCATTTGTAGATCACTGTCAGGTTATCGCTTAAGATTTAACAATTTCTGAAAATGACAGCATTTTAATATCTGTCCAACCTGATATAATTTACTGGCTTACCTATTCATAATTGTGTATTGGCTAAGATCACATTAGCCTTGTATATATACTGTGCGTATGAAGCTGTTTGTAACTTTGTTCACTGCTGAAGATCCTATAACTAATAGCGAAATATACAGAATAAAATTGTGATTCCTACTCGGAGTTGCTTTTCTTCTCTATAATTGAAGTAAAATGGTGTGTTCTTGTGCATTTTGACAGAATATTTAGACTTTGAAGATGGTGTGTAATGATACCCCAAAATGAACTGAATTTTCCGTGTCATCTGTTTGTCTGTCTCTGTCTGCCCATCTTTCTTGTCATACCACACATGCAGCTGGTGAGGGATCAGAAGCCTAATGAAATTGACTGACCTTCACCTGTTTTATCGAGGTCAAATTTAGCATTAGCAATAATTTTTAAAGGAGTGAAGACAGGCTCTCCACATTTATAATACTTGTGCAATTGGTGACTGACTAGAAGCCTATCCCAGTTGACTGAATCTATTTTCTCGGGTTATATACTGTATATTATGATATAACATGAAATATAGCTAGGCATTCTAAATTGATACCACATGCAACTGATGATGGACCTGGAGTCAATGAAAATGACTGACATTGACCTATTTTCTCAAGGTGAAAAACTGTATGTTAAGTCACATGTTAACTGCCAACATACACTTCAAATCTAGCATTGTCATCATTTTGTTGTGGCTGTGGTTTTTCTTCCAGAACAATTTAGCGAATTTTGCATGTGTTCCAACAGCCTCATGCTTCAACAGTAACTTAAACCATGCTGTATCGGCTGAGCTGTTGAAACACCCTCCATTTCCTAGCTCTGACATACTGCATCACTGTCGAAATATGGGTACCCGGTACCAAGACAGAGTGATAGATCACACAGCCAGTGAAGGTTCCCAATTTACACATGTACATTGAATGTCGTTATTGCCCATTTTACAACAACAACAATTCGCTGACTTACAGTGAAAAATTATAGTGAAAGGTATATGTTTTTTGTTGTTTGGCATTTTTATTTGCTGGCATTGTTTCAGATAGAATACAACAGCCTAATTCATACAATCAGGAATAAAAAGGGGGTTAAAATCTTTATGTTCAAACTTTTGTAGGAAATATAGAAGTGGCAATTTGAAATTTTATTTTTATTCGATTTTTTAATGTCGGTGGGCCCATGAAATGCAAAATAAAGTTGGTTTTGCCTCGCACTGGGTTTCGACCATTGATGAAGAAATCCCTTCTCAGAGGCACTTCTACCAGGGATGATTCCTGATTGCTCATCCTCCAGGGGTATGTGCCCCACCCTCTGTCCCATCCTAAAAACAATTGCCACCCCTAATAGGGGGTGTGCCCAAATTGGGAAGATCTAAAGCCCTGTGAGTACTGTAAGACTTGTTTGTCCATGGTATATATATGGACGTCTCACATGTTGTAAGACATGTTGGTATCGTGACGTTGATTTGTCTACGAAACTATCTTACATGTTTTCGGGAGTGGACTCGGGTGTGTTAACATGACTGTATTACATGTACTGCTCAACTCAGGAACTCAGACAAACACAGTATATGTGATATGGATGAAATATGTTTTAATCAATCAATCCATAACAATTTTGTGTATAATATTGCAGATAAATGAGATGGTTTCAATTTTGGTACTTTGATAATTTCGTAATAATTTTAGTCTGCCCGAAAATGACATGCCTGGTGGGCTGTCATCATGCCCTGGAAACAGCCGGAGCATGGCTCTAATGTTGGGTTGGGAAGAACATGACTGCAGTACCTGTTTACAAAAGATAAAGATGCAGACTGCAGCTCATGTCTTCCCTCAGTGGCAGTTGGAACAGAAGAGGGCATGCACATATATACTTTGCATGATAAATACATAAGATTGTTGACACGTGGAACATACTCTCGCCACAACACAATACCAAAATAATCTTTGACACACTAAACATCTATGAAAACCCAGCCACTGCATAAATGTCGTATTTTGGACCATATGTCGATATGACACAAACAGATATAAGGAGATCAATAGAAAGGGTGTATGTTCTCAAATACTATAGCAAATAGTGATGTGGCGATGAAGCATATCCATCGTATCAACAAACACATATATGTTAGATCAATTGACCGAAAAGGCAAATAAAGTATTCAAATACTCTTACTTGAAATTATTCAAATCTGTTACTGTTTATAGTTAACGAATCAAACCTTTAGTTTGAACAAAGTATAAACATTAACTCGGAAGAATCTATGACAAACAATGTATTGAGATCTGCCGTGTCATTAAATACCCTAAAACAAGTTAGGCAGGCAATGCCTCCTTGGGACAATACACATTACAAAGGGAGAATTCAAATCCCCTCTGAGCCTAAAATATAAAATAGAATAAACCTAAACACTGATCAATGCATGGTAAAGCAAGTTACCTATACCCAGCAGTAACAAACATCACCAAAACAGTGCAAGATTCGTCTCTAAAATTTAGATTATGCTCAAATATATGACATCCGTTAAAAACAAAGCACTACAAGTTTCAAATAACTTTGCAGCTAAATCTGCCTAGTTAACACAGCAAAATCTCAACACACCGTTGCACTAAACCCTTAACAAGTTAATTGCAAATACTGTTTAACTCAACTTGAAAATAAGTAAACTTCTCTCACCTGTTTACAAAAGATAAAGATGCAGACTGCAGCTCATGTCTTCCCTCAGTGGCAGTTAGAACAGAAGAGGACAATATACCATGTGCTCAGTAGTTTTGAAGGCAAAATCACATGACCTCTATGTAAACAGATGGGGCTCTGTACAGGGGAGACCCATATATTTACTTTTAACTAGTAAACAATCAGAGACTATAGTGACCAGTCCCTGAGGGGTTACAGTACCAAATTATGTGTTACAAAATTATCTGGGGAAATGCTCTTCGCCCGTGTTTCACACGAGCTTTAATTATCATAACTAATAATTGACCAGCTCAAAGCTCCTGTGAAAATAACCTCAGTGTAAAAATATCATATTCTAAGCAAGTTCAATCAACCACACACTACATGACAGATAATGTACCTTACTTCCCACTTTTGAGAGGATCCCATATAATTTTATAATGGGATGAAACTTCCCACCCGAGAGAAGAAAAATACATCCCAACCTAGTAGTCGCTGGCATGAGGTTGGGATATGCCTTCTCAAAAGGGGGAATTTTGAGAATGATAAAGTTAATATGGGATTCTTCTTTCCACATAATTTAAATCATTATTTTAATCAATATTTTATTAAATATATCAACAACACACTGAGAGAAATGTTGTCGGAGCACATCATACATGTGTTGGATGACTTATCCCAGCACGTTATACCACATAGGTTTAACAGACTATTATATTATCGTGGGGATATTACTTACAATGTTATATATTGATGCAAACATTTATAGAATTGTTAATATTGTATGTTTCAGTTCAAACTCTGGCAGCAGTCCAACAACCCCTTCACCTGTGGCTGTTCATACTCAGGCAATACCTGTGGTCAGTATATATACATACTGTAGTCTGGCTCATACCTGTACTTTGGTGTCATGTTACTCACTCGGTATGCCATTCATCATTAAATCTTTATGATCATAACAGGAATGATGTGAGGTAAACGTACCAAATAGTTGGAGGCAGGAAAGTTCTAACCTCAAGAAAATTCATGAGTAATATATAGGTCTCCATCATGATACAGGCCATGCATTTTAGGGAGATGATTTAAGGTTAAGAATAGAATTTGCCCTATCAGATTATGCAAGGCCTGGTGAAATGATCTAACTTTGGTGCTACATGTACATAGGCATTCAACTCATCTGTGACATGTTTACAGGCACGGTTGAACACACTGACATGGTCAAATATAGACATTGTCCAAGAAACTAACTCCAAGGCCACAATTACAGGCCCATTTTCCTACTGTTTACCATGTTTTTACATGTGCCCAACTAATTACAGATGTTTGAAGTTCTTCATACATTGTACATGTCCTAAATTGAAGAAAGAATTGACCAGATAAATTGTCAGCATTCTGTGTTGTAACTGGACACTGAGTGGATAAAAAAGGGCAGGTATACTTGAAAGGCTGATCTCCTGTCTGCCACACCCACTGCTTATCAGGCTCGACTGTAAAATGTGTTTGCTGCCTGAAAGAAACGCACTCAGTTCATACATCGCCATTGTTCCCCACTGCACCCAGAGGATTGATAGGTTTTCTTATTCATTTCAATACAATATAATACAGGGAAAACAGAAGTCTCCATAAAGATGTCTCCATAAAGATGTCTCCATAAAGATGAACAAAATAAATTTCTAGCTTCACAGGCACTTCCACATCTTATTTTTAGCACTAAAAAAAAAATAAAATAAAAAAATTCAGTTTGTACACATTTGCTCTCAAAGTTTCACCAAATTAACGTTCTTGAAGATTGTTTCAAAGAGCTGATTGGTATCTTTGTTTTCGTTTGCAGGAAATAGTATTTTTGAAGGTTGACTGTTGATGTAACTCAAGGGACATTGTTAATTTCATGCAAATTGTATTAAACTGTATTTATTGCCAGAAAATGATTGTGCGAAGGAAAAAAATAATAAATGAATAAAATGTGTATGAGCAGCAAGGGATTTATTTTATTCAGCCTTTTATTTCAATCAGTTTACTTGAATATATATTTTTGTGTGCATCGGGGTAGAATTTGTTGAGATTTTTTTAAAACCCTCTCTTAAAATTTTGGGGTTAAACTTGTATGCATATTCTGCTTTGATAGAAATCTAACTATGAAAAAGTTGAAATCTGATTATCCAGACTACTAAAAATCAGTACAACTTGAGCCCTCTGTGATTCATCTAGGGGTCTCCAAACATGTAATCCCTTTATGCAGCATACTCCCCCCCCCCCCCAAATCCTCCATGCTTGCATACATATAATTTCACTTTCACATATGATCATATGCACATACATCATAAAATGTACGGTATAGTTTTGAATTAAAATACCGCAGGGGAGGTTAGATGTGTGATCATCACACATGTACATCATCAATTGAGAAAGCATCAGTCTTGCAGTTATTTGATTATTTTTGGATGTTGTGATATAACATTTCTAAATGAATCATTGATTTATTTTGTTTTTGAACTTGTATTTTCAGATGACCATGGACAGTGCACAGATGACTGGTGCTCAGAAACAGGCCATGCAGGTGTGTACATGTATATGGAATATACAGGATATGATGCGTCATATACGGTACCAAACTTGAAGTCAAGGTCAATATCACCCCAAAATCAGAAAATTATTAGAATGAGAGAGATTTAAGGTTTAAGGTCGCATTCAACAATATTTCAGCTATATAGCGACGATCAAACAAAATTCTAAGTATTCAAGTCAACAACTTAGCAAACTAATGCATTAAAACAGGTACAAACATTAAAATTTGTACAACAAACCAATCTCTCTCAAATAATCTAAAATACAATCTTCCTTTACTCTGCCAAAAAGATCTTCCAGCGTAGCTGCTCGATAAAAAGTATCTCTTACAATCTTAAAATCTATGCAGTCTATGAGAATATGGGAAATCAGAAATTGCAAGTTGATACATTTATGGGGAGACAATGGCACATACCAAAATTGAGGTGAATTGATGTTGTAGGCATATGATATAGTGAAGACAATTTTGGCTCTTGTTTCCTTTTTACTCCTGGTTACATTTTGTATATTCCAAAAACTAAACCAGACATGCCAGAGGCACCCTGATGTTTTTCATTTCCTATCGTTGATCGTATTTAAATTTTCTAATCAACCTTTTTCTCTTCCAGCATGCTATGGCAAACTCAGTAGGTTATTTCATCACACAAGACTCTTCATTTGGAAATTTGATCTTGCCAGTTTTACCAAGGTTTGACAAATAGACTAAGCTGAGGCTAAGTGACATATGGACATTTCATGTGATCTCATCATCAAACATCCCACTGTGGGCTAGTATGTGGTATTGTCCAGACAGGTTACAGAATGTGGTATTGTCCAAACAGGATACAGGATATGGTATTGCCCAGACAGGATACAGAATGTGGTATTGTCCAAACAGGATACCAAAGTGGGGAACTTGCCCCAATGACATTCGAGATTGCCTTACCATGTCTACCAGAACTCCGGCATCGGAGCATTAGTAATTATTCCAAGAAGGTCGACACTAGCCTGATCTTGGAGCAGTACAGTGTGATGGAGAGATGACATTTATTATGTTCTCAGATGATTCTTGAGCATTTCTGTCCTCAATCCCTCGTGTCACAAGTGGGTGTTAAGATGTTGTAAATGTCCAATTTGGGACTGTATTGTGCAATCAAGATGTTGACATGGAACAGTGAGTGGAGCAGTGGTCTGTGACAGTGTGTGGCAGTGGTCTGTGACAGTGCTCTGCCTTCAAGGCCACACCTGTATGCAGAATCCAACTGACAGCCAATTAATTCTCTCACTAAATTAATTATATCATGTTCATATACATAACTCTTCATAGTGGGCTTTACAGTCTAAGAGTTACGGTTTCCCAGTTCATTGTAGAGTTGATCCACCGAGGCACATACCACCCATTGTAAATCCTACATTCTTTAACACTTGTATCAGTAACATCGAGCTAACCATGCAATTATTACACGTTTTAGCACGGTTATGTGAAATCAACACCCGTCAAGTGCAGGTGTTCTTTGGGAGATTCCATTTCACAAGTGGGACAAGGAAAGGGATGTCTCCTTTCATACAAGTACCAATCGCATAAAACAAACAAATAAATTACAAGATGAAATTTCTTTCTCAAGTTTAACTGTTGTTTCCATCATGAAATTGATTAACAAAGTGACACAAATAGACATATATCCACGTAATTTCCACACAGCTGACGGTATCATTCCCCATTTGAGAGACCACATAAACTCGTCCACTGACAGTGGCACAATGCCAACCGAGATGGCAACAACAGTGAACGAGTTTTTACCCCTCGGCCAAAATTTGGCCGAAGGGTATTGTCGTCGTCATGTACGTCTGTCCGTCCGTCCGTCCGTCCGTCCGTCCGTCACACCTTTCTCGTTACCAAGATATCTTCAGAACGACTTACCCTAGGCACACCAAACTTGCAGTGCACATCCGTATGCGTGTGACGCAGAACCCTATTGAATCTGGACCTGATTGGTTGGAAACTTTGGCGGCCATCTTTAATTTATGCGAAACCATCACAGCTTTCTCGTTACCAAGATATCTTTAGAACGACTTACCCTAGGCACACCAAACTTGCACTGCACACCCATATGCTCATGACCCAGAACCCTATTGAATCTGGACCTGATTGGTTGGAAACTTTGGCGGCCATATTTAATTTATGCGAAATCATTAATCTTGTGTATCTTAGGTACCATTTCACTGTTCCGTGTGTGAACTTGGTATAGATCATCGATGCATCAAGAAACTTCAAAGGAATGACCAAACCAGTTTCCCTGATTCGGTGGAAACCTTGGCGGCCATCTTTAATTGATGCAAAATCTTTAATGATATATATCTTTGATACCATTCAAGTGTTCTATACGAAACTTGGTATACAGCATCGATGTATCAAGAGACCTGCAATGTATAACCACATCAGTTCCTCTGAGTGGCAGGAAGGATGGGCGGCCATCTTTAATTTATGCGAAATCATTAATGATCTCTATCTCTGATACCGTTCGAGTGCTCGATGTAAAATTTGGCATATATCATCGATGCATCAATAGACTTACGATAAATGGCAGTTCTGGTGTTTCTGATTGGGCGGAAACCTTGGTGGCCATCTTTAATTTATGCAAAATCTTTGATGATGTATATCTTTGATACCATTTCAGTGTTCTATATGAAACTTGGTATACAGCATCCATGTATCAAGACACTTGCAATAAATAACCACATCAGTTTCTCTGAGTGGTGGGAAGGATGGGCGGCCATCTTTAATTTATGCGAAATCATTAATGATCTCTATCTCTGATAATTTTCAAATGCTCTATGACAAAATTTGGTATACATCATCGATGCATCAACAGACTTATGTAATGAATACCGACTTCTCTGATTGGACATAAACCTTAGAGGCCATTTCTAATGGCAAATTTTTTCATAATCTGTATATTTGTCACTTGACTGCTTGGTATTCCTGAAGTCTTGCTTCAAATTGAATACATTATGAATGGCTGGCGCCCAAAGCCGAGGGGTTTTCAGATGCGCAGCTTCGTATTTCAAGAAAGGGGACAAAGGTTGTCAAAGTTCAAAATATGTTTTCAATTTTTCATTATAATCTTTGTTGATAATCAATTTGGGTAGTGCAATAGAAATAATGTTTTCATAGGCATGCTCAATGGTTATTTTACGCACGGTTAGTGTGGGAAAGTTTATAAATTTTAGGGCACGGGCTTCGTCCTTGCCTTAAAATATAAACTTTCCCACACTAACCATGCATAAAATGCCTGCGCCCTAAAATTTATAAACTTTCCCACACTAACCGTGCGTAAAATAACCATTGAGCATGTCTATGAAAACATTATTTCTTAAATAATTCAGTCACAGGAAGTGAAATTTCCCACCATGAGATCAGGGTGTGATCAAATTCGTGAAGACAGGAAGTTGATAAAACGATCAAAAATCTTGTTGATAATCCATTATTTCTTTGTTATTTTAATGATTTTAGAGTTTGATCAAATTTATCTTAGTGACTGCTTGAATCTCGTCCACAAAATAAGGGGTGATTGAATTTCAATAGAGTGTTGTTAAAATTGAAATGGCCTAAAAATAATATTGCTATAATGTAACAGCAAGAGAAAATATTTACACAAGATATTATAGTTATGACCTGAAATTGAAATTCTCAGTATGTGCTACATGTATTTTGTGAAAAAGGGTCTAAATTGAGTCATTTAAAGACACATTTAGACACGAAGGACCCTTCAGACCAAATAACCTGGTGATGTGAGGTGGCATTATATCTCCATCACTGGAAAGTCTTTTCGGTCCAAGGGGTCCGTCGTGTCTAAATATGTGTTTTTAGACTCAATTTAGATCCTTTTTTCATGAAATAGCACATGCTGCGGATTTCAATTTCATGTCAACTATAATCACAAAGCAATCGAGGTTGAACTTTCACATATTGGGTACATATATTTTCTCTTGCCATTCATTCCATTACATGTACATAAAAAAAAACAATTATTTTTAGAACATTTTATTTCTTATTTTTTTATTTTAATCGCACCACATATCTATAGGCCAAAATGCTGCCTTATTGTACCATTTCCTTTATCAAATGCACTGGGTACATACATGTAGTTATTGTTCTAGTGCAATATGCATGTTTGGGGTTGCATTGCAGTTGTAAAGCCATTGGAACTCTTCTATGTAGTCCATACAGAGGTTTTGGTAGAGCCAGAATAACAGTGACAGACTGTAGTACTCTCTGTTAAATCAAGATATTAACAGACAGTGTCCGCATACTGTTCCAGCTGTCTCCCCTTCAGTGATTGATCATTCGACCCCGCCATTTTAAACTAAGACGAGCATTCTCATTGGATCACTATTTATAGGAGCCACCCCAATCTGACTGATGACATACATGACATAGCGTGGCCCCGTTTTCGATTTCAAAATCTGCCGTCTAACTGGGAAAATGTTGTTGTTGCTGCATCAGCCGATCATTGGCCCTCCGTAGAATGGTCCAATACTATAGGCTAGTCAGAGATATCAACATGTATGCCTGTATTACTGATTTCAATTCTGTGATAAAAAATGTACTGGATTGAGACCAGTTTGGATTTCTCTTCATTTTATATACTTAATTTAGCATACCAGTTTAATTATGAATTATGAAACCTATCAATTCCTAGGCAGTCTGGTCCTACTGTAGGGGTTCATACTCCATATAGATATCACGAGACAATGCATACAATAGCCACGTCTGGGGACAACAATATCTAGACTTGACCCTTTCCAGCTGCACAAAGACTCGGACAATAGATGCCTACATGAAGTATCTACAAGTACTGTAGGTCAAGTGATACAGCTACTTTGAATATAGAGATAGTTCTACTGTTTTCTCCATCTCAAAACTTGATTATTGAGAGTAAGTATTGTGATTATCCTAGTTAACATGCATGAGGCTGTGAATGTGTATACGCTATTTACAGGCTGATTTTTTCCATGAGAGTTGATGTGAAAATTTCTACATGTTCTTTGGGGATCCAGTTTCATCATGGACAAGTGGACATGATATTAGAAAAATAAATAAATTGTAAAACGAGCATACATAATATTGTACAATTTATATTATTGTGAAACATTGACTTGACCAATATATTTGTTTTTTGTGTGATAAAGACCTGGAGAAGAACTCATAAAACACAAAATTTTAGTGTCAAAAAACCTCTGCAAACACCAATATTGGATTGTCTCCTCTTTTTTCTTTATATGCCCATCTGATTTAGAGTGATCTCTCATATCTATAATCAAACTGTTCATTTAATTAAATGTATATTAACCCTGAGAAAGTTTGATGATCCACGTTGACTTTTTAATGCAGATGCTAATCTCTGTTACTAGTCAGTTAGTCAGTGTGAGCAAAGCCACGCCCTATGCTTGTCCCGCTAAATGTGATTTCATTTGTCCAGTCCAACCGGAAGTTTGCACTCTTTTCAACTGTTTGGGAAACACCGGTCGGGGGTCACAGTTCACCATGCCAGTCCCTTCGCGCCGGAGGTGGCGGGGTCTAGTTAAGAGGACATGGCATACAACCCAGACAATTATAATCTGCGCTATTAAAAGTTTTCAAATTCTCCGTTTTACATTTAATATGTAGGTTGAATAATGATAGAAATACCAGTATCTCTACTTCACTTGGATTGATTTGAATTATCTTCTCTGCTAGAATCTTTTCTAAAGTTGGTACCCCTACCCCAGCTGAATTCAGATTTGCAAAAGTCATATCGCTTATCTTTCCTTGATTTTCCTTGATAAGCGACAACACAGATTTCATTTCTGAAATCGGTTAGGCTTGAGATACCAACTTCGAAGCACTTTTCAAAAGCTACCAGGAGACAAAATACTTCATATAAAACCAAATGATATTTCCATCATTAAATGAGCCATGAAGAATATAAAAAAGGAAAAATATTAAAAACTTTGCATTTCACCTTTAAGATCTTCTGAGTAAGTGACTATTGGCTGAAGTGTGCATACCACAGCGAAGGCATACAGTATATGTATATATTCTGCAATTTAGGAGGGCATGACACTGAAAGACCTTGAAACTTGGAAACATCAAAGTAAATGAACCATGGCCTAAGGAGGTAGATTAAAGAATCAAACAGATTGGGCTCTCTGAGGATCCATTGTGATCAGTGTCTGTAGAGCCTAATTTTCAAAATTCAAAATTCAATTTTTTTTTGTAGTTTTGGCTGGGTTTTTGTTGGGGTGTGTTTGTTTGTGTCATCGTCGCTGTGTGACCAATAAGGTTAGGTGCGACGTTAAACTTCAAACAACCAACCAACCACAATCCACCACTTGATGGAATACGATTGGAGATGCAGCATGGAGAACAAGATTGTGGACTCGGTCCATTGACCCAGTCATTCTAATTTTATTGTCCAGAAAAGTGTGCTCCCAGGTGACTCCACCTCTATAGATGTGTGAATTTGGACAAATGGCAGTCCAAAGTGACATCTTTTGGAAAGTTACCCACATACCAAATTTTGAAAACAATTTGTTAGATTCTAATTATTCTATTGTCCAGAAACGAAATCCAAAGTTGCCACCCCTTTCCCGGTGGAATCCACATACCAAATTTGAAAGCAATCTGTCCAGTCATTCTGATTTTATAGCTGAAACGTTAATAGGGACATTTTCTGTTACTTTGCCATGGAAACCAAACATGAAGCTGCGCTATCGAAACCCCTCGGCTCTGAACCCCAGCTATTATAATGTAAGGGTGTCTCTACCAATTGATTGGCTTGTGGGAAGAAATAGTTACCCCTGGTATTGTAAGTGTACTTTCTTTCAAAAAAAAAAATTGTCTGAGAGAATAAATCAATAAATCAGTCATCCAATCAATAAATAAATGTGATAGTATACTAACATGATATAGAAATAATATGCAAACTTAACATAGGAATTAGTGGATTTTGTTAGACAAAGGGCATAACTCTGCAAAATACTTTCTGACACGACTCATTTTCGATAGGCATCTAGTGTCATTTTCAAAACAGATTTGCAGGCATTCTTCGCATTGTGTAAGAGAATAAATCAATAAATCAGTCATCCAATCAATAAATAAATGTGATAGTATACAAACATGATATAGAAATTATATGCAAACTTAACATAGGAATTAGTGGATTTTATTAGACAAGGGGCATAACTCTGCAAAATACTTTCTGACACGACTCATTTTCGATAGGCATCTAGTTCAGGTCAAGAGAAACAACTGTATCACGTTAGGATGTTGTATATGGAACGGTTCTGAAATTATCACAATAACAAATCATAAATGGATTTTTATTTGTAAAAAGGGGCATAACTCTGCAAAATATTGTCCGAGATGACTCATTTTCAATAGGCTTCTGATTTACGTGAAGATAAATAGATGTAACAAGTTTGGTTGTCATGCATGAAACGGTTCTGTAGATATCGCGGTAACAGACATACGGATGGACGGACAGCCGTACATGATGACAATACCCCTAGGCCAAAGTTGGCCGAGGGGTAAAAACCGTGTTATGTACTCAAAAACTTTATCACCCAAATAAAGAAGTGTATACTAAATTTGAAGTCTCGAGCTGCAACAGTTTTGCTTCCAGAGTATTACCATAGTCCGACAAACACCCAGCTACGAGTCAGCTGGCAAACTTTTGATGACCATTTCATTTGGCGGGCATTTTGTTTGGTGGGCATAAGACTATGAACTGCAGTATGACATCTCCATTTCAACTGATGTTGGAGAATAAATATCAACATTTACCCAAGACGTGAGGAGTATAACTGGTATGTAATATAAATGGAACAGCCTCAACCCTGTACACAAATGGAGATAATTAACAACACTTTTACTCGCTTAGCTGAATGATAAACTTTATGAACATTTATTGTCACTCTTGATTCATTAGGTCCAAAAATAATACATGTACATTATGCGTGGAAATATTGTCTGGCATGTCTGGTGAAATTCCATCAAATTCACGGGATGGGTACGCTGCTTTTATCAAGCTGATATTCATTACTGGTATATTCGGATTCTGATCAGAAATTCTGATTTATCACAGGGAATTCTCCCTGTTAAATTATCATTTGATCTAGTATTAGTCATTACTGTAAGTCAAATTTTGAGTTTGATTTTACAGACGTTTGTTTTAGCAAGAATAATACGAAGCTGCGCATCAGAAAAACCCCTCGGCTCTGGGCGCCAGCCATTCATAATGTATTCAATTTAAAACAAGACTTCAGGAACACCAAGCAGTCAAGTAACAAATATACAGATTATGAAAAATTTTGCCATTAGAAATGGCCTCAAACGTTTCCGTCCAATCAGAGAAACCGGTATTCATTACATAAGTCTGTTGATGCATCGACAATGTATACCAAATTTTACATCGAACATTTGAAAATTATCTGAGATAGAGATCCCTAATGATTTCGCATAAATTAAAGATGGCCGCCCATCCTTCCCACCACTCAGAGAAACTGATGTGGTTATTCATTGCAAGTCTCTTGATACATAGATTCTGTATACCAAATTTCATATAGAACACTGAAATGGTATCAAAGATAAACATCATTAAAGATTTTGCATAAATTAAAGATGGCCACCAAGGTTTCCGCCCAAGCAGAAAAACCAGAATTGTCTATTGATACATCGATGATGTATACCAAATTTTACATTGAGCACTTGAACCGTATCAGAGATATAAATCATTAATGATTTCGCATAAATTAAAGATGGCCGCCCATCCTTCCCGCCACTCAGAGGAACCGATGTGGTTATTCATTGCAAGTCTCTTGATACATCGATGCTGGATACCAAGTTTCAAATAGAACACTGAAATGGTATCAAAGATATATATCATTGAAGATTTTGCATAAATTAAAGATGGCCGCCAAGGTTCCGCCCAATCAGAAACGCCAGAACTGTCATTTATCGTAAGTCTATTGATGCTTCGATGATATATACCAAATTTTACATCGAGCACTCGAACAGTATCAGAGATAGAGATCATTAATGATTTTGCATAAATTAAAGATGGCCGCCCATCCTTCCCGCCACTCAGAGGAACTGATGTGGCTATACATTGCAGATCTCTTGATACATCGATGCTGTATACCAAGTTTCGTATAGAACACTTGAATGGTATCAGAGATATATTTCATTGAAGATTTTGCATAAATTAAAGATGGCCGCCAAGGTTTTCACCGAATCAGGGAAACTGGTTTGGTCATTCCTTTGAAGTTTCTTGATGCATCGATGATCTATACCAAGTTTCACACTGAACAGAGAAATGGTACCCAAGATACACAAGATTAATGATTTCGCATAAATTAAATATGGCCGCCAAAGTCTCCAACCAATCAGGTCCAGATTCAATAGTGTTCTGGGTCATGAGCATATGGATGTGCAGTGCAAGTTTGGGGTGCCTAGGGTAAGTCGTTCTAAAGATATCTTGGTAACAAGAAAGCTGTGATGGTTTCGCATAAATTCAAGATGGCCGCCAAAGTTTCTAACCAATCAGGTCCAGATTCAATAGGGTTCTGGGTCACAAGCATACGGATGTGCACTGCAAGTTTGGTGTGCCTAGGGTAAGTCGTTCTGAAAATATCTTGGTAACGAGAAAGGTGTGACGGACAGACGGACAGACGGACAGACGGACGGACAGACGTACATGACGACGACAATACCCTTCGGCCAAATTTTGGCCGAGGGGTAAAAAGCAAAATTTGTTACCCACTGTGGGGAGAAGCAGTCAACAGTTTTCAATCATGACATTGAGACGTTCTTCATTTGTGAATCCTTATCACTGATAAATATTATCAAAATTATTTTCTAAATCATTTTCTACCAGTACTGTAATGTATCGATACAAGCAGCAGATTCAATCAGGAAAAATTAGACTGCAATGTGTTTGTCTTTTAAAACTGTCTACAGGACAAATTTACAGGATTTTGTCACTTCTGGCCTTTGATACAAAAACTATTCCATCAAATAGTGAATTGGGCCATTCGACTTGTTTCTGGGCATGGATACCATGAAGGCTTAAAATAAGCACAGACAAACAAATGATTTGTAAGGGTTTTTTTTATTACTTATTCATATAAAAATAATGGATTCTATCCATCATTTGGCAAATGAAATATCTCGATATCATGTACAACATACGTTGGGAAATTTGATGGTTCCATGATCCGAATCAGGATTACAAATGTACATACAAAGAAGGATTTCAAATACGTCATTGATATCACATTGTATATCTATAGTTTGGTAGTCGACAATGTGGACGGAGAAGGTACATATACCAAATCATAAACATGACAATAAATACACAAATGTAATAAATATATATCTCTATATAAATGTATAATTCATATCCACCAAAAGGGCAGTTATGTGTGAATTTACACATTCACATTTGGCCATACACTAATTAAATACAAAACCGAAGAAAACATAAAAATTACCCTATAGCATGAAATGGTGATACATCATTATCTTTGGATGGAATGTATTCAAATTTTTTAAACATTTCTTCCATCAATGTTCAGTATTTCTACTCAAGAGCCATGGATGCTGAAAAATAAAATTATATATAGAGAAACAATTTTCCTTAATGCAAGCCTTTTTATCAAATATTTTACTTCATGTAATTCTTAATATTCTATGCTTCTCCAGATACTCAGCTTGTTTATTTGTATGAATGTAAAATTTATTTTGCGAATGATGAAAAAATATTGAAAGAAGTTGACCGAATACAAAATACTTTCCTTATGGAGTGTGTTGGAACCAAGCTCTCGACTGGTAAAATAACAAAAACTACCCCACCCTAATATGTAACCATGCGTTCCCTTTATCAAGTCTACGTATTTGCTTGAATACTGCGACTGTTTATCATCATTCTTATTTGCGAAAGAACAATTATAAGGCATGTTCAGGTGACAGTTGCCACACTTGAAGATGGATGGTTGCCACACTTGAAGATGAAGTAAGTTGTTGAAGTGACAGTTGCCACACTTGAAGATGAAGTAGTTTAGGCGACGGTTGCCATACTTGAAGATGAAGTAAGTAATTGAAGTGACGGTTGCCACACTTGAAGATGAAGTCAGACGTTTAGGCGACGGTTGCCACACTTGAAGATTAAGTAAGTAGTTTAAGTGACGATTGCCACACTTGAAGATGGATTGAGTAGTTTAGGCAACGGTTGCCACACTTGAAGATGAAGCAAGTAGTTGAAGTGACAGTTGCCATACTTAGTCTGTGAAAGCATAGTCTGGGAAACCTTGTGTAAACATGCTCATCAGGTAATGGACTAGTTTGTCATTATTTTCATTTTAGAATTTTAAAACACTAACTTCACAATAAATACAGTATATAAATGAAATCAACAGCACTAGAATACAATGTAATATCACTGTTCGGTTTCTCCACATTCCAGACACGACAGATATGCTGCAGATACAGATCACCAATACATGATAAACAGCTCAAATATATCAAATGCTAAACTTTATGACCATATCACATACCGATATACATTTATTAATTATTACCACTTTTATGGCGTACTTGTACCTCGGAGAGTTAAAAACATGTTATATAAAATATGTTATATAAAGAGTAAATTTACACAGCAACAAAAAGGTTACTAGTCCGTCCGAGATAAAAATAAAAATTTTAAAGTGTGATAACAAAGACAGCCGTTACCAGAATAATGAGATAAAACTGGAGATATTTCCATTCGAGCATAACTTACATCATAGAATAAATGTGGCATTAAAACATCACAAATAATATGTATGATGTATTCATTGGACTGAAATATTCCCCAAGGACAACAGTATAGAAAACATTCTCAAGTTGGTGTAAAAATTAACTAAATCCCTCTTTTCTCAGCAAGTATCTCAGCCAGAAAAGAAACTTTGTATGCATAAATTAATCAACTACAAGTCACTTGTAAAAAATCTGGCAGATATTCAAAGCTATGTTACAAAAATATCACAGTTCATATCACAAGTGTAAATGCTAAAACAGTTCAGTCACATCAGGCCCACGTCCTTGGGCTTTGGCTATACTGCCGATGGCAGCAATTTGCTTGTTGTACTTTTGCTTAAATTACAACTAGTCCAGTTCACATATATTTCCTTTGACCAAATATATACTTGAGCATACTCTCTAATGTGCAGCATATTGTACTGTACAGTTGAATGTACAATACTGTAGAGATTAAAAATATAATGAAAGCTGTGCACAGCTTACTGGTTGAAAACTGGCGCACGACCTTGGAAACTGGGGCATTAAATATGGCAATTTAGTGGTATTGACAGATTTCATTGTTTATTATTCTTTGGTTAGATGTAACTGCAGTGTCCCTGAATTACCGGTGTGTCGGTCAATCAGCACTCAGAGAATGGGTCCTGAGGCTGGTGATAATCAGTCTGAAAAGAGACAAAGCATACCAATTAAATACTGAAATATGTGGGTAAAACAGCTGTTGATGATTCTAACCTCAGTGTTGCATGTACATATATTTGACAGCAGTAGTATTTGCCAAGCGACAGACAAACCTCCATAATTTGCTACGCTACAGACAAACCTCCGACATTTGCTATGGTACAAACCTCTGTCATTTGCTATGCTACAGACAAACCTCCATCATTTGCTATGCTACAGACAAACCTCCATAATTTGCTACGCTACAGACAAACCTCCATAAGTTGCTACGCTACAGACAAACCTCCATAATTTGCTATGCTACAGACAAATCTTCGTCATTTGCTACTCTACAGACAAACCTCTGTCATTTGCTACACTACAGACAAACCTCTGTCATTTGCTACACTACAGACAAACCGCTGTCCAATCATGGATGCAAATACCACTGCTGTCACCTTCTTCTCGCAATATAATGAAAAAAACCCAACACCAGTCTAACGCTAAAGTGCTTTTCTAATACTAATTATATGTATGTCACCATAGACTCATCAGCTGTGCCGTCCCAAAACGAATATTTCCTTGTTATTACAGAACGGAGATAGGCCTATACACATGTAGATATGAGTTTGTGGTAGAACTACCATAGAAATCCAGGTAGCCCTTTATAAATATTTTTCATGCTGTAGCCCTACCATGGCTCTTGCAACTGTCACATGCACTCGCTCACTTACAGATGTAAATAGATGCAAACCATGCAGGCAACACAGTTTATGTGGTAGGAGGTTAACGTATCGGTCAAGACGGAAACTGTTTCTAGACACATTTCTTTTTCATTTCAATATATTTTCTGGCTACAGACAAATCTTCGTCATTTGCTACTCTACAGACAAACTTCTGTCATTTGCTACACTACAGACAAACCTCTGTCCAATCATGGATGCAAATACCACTGCTGTCACCTTCTTCTTGCAATATAATGAAAAGAAACCAACACCAGTCTAACGCTAAAGTGCTTTTCTAATACTAATTATATGTAGGTCACCATAGACTCATCAGCTGTGCCGTCCCAAAACGAATATTTCCTTGTTATTACAGAATGGAGATAGGCCTATACACATGTAGATATGAGTTTGTGGTAGAACTACCATAGAAATCCAGGTAGCTCTTTATAAATATTTTTCATGCTGTAGGCCTACCATGGCTCTTGCAACTGTCACATGCACTCGCTCACTTACAGATGTAAATAGATGCAAACCATGCAGGCAACACAGTTTATGTGGTAGGAGGTTAACGTATCGGTCAAGACGGAAACTGTTTCTAGACACATTTCTTTTTCATTTCAATATATTTTCTGGCTACAGACAAATCTTCGTCATTTGCTACTCTACAGACAAACTTCTGTCATTTGCTACACTACAGACAAACCTCTGTCCAATCATGGATGCAAATACCACTGCTGTCACCTTCTTCTTGCAATATAATGAAAAGAAACCAACACCAGTCTAACGCTAAAGTGCTTTTCTAATACTAATTATATGTAGGTCACCATAGACTCATCAGCTGTGCCGTCCCAAAACGAATATTTCCTTGTTATTACAGAATGGAGATAGGCCTATACACATGTAGATATGAGTTTGTGGTAGAACTACCATAGAAATCCAGGTAGCTCTTTATAAATATTTTTCATGCTGTAGGCCTACCATGGCTCTTGCAACTGTCACATGCACTCGCTCACTTACAGATGTAAATAGATGCAAACCATGCAGGCAACACAGTTTATGTGGTAGGAGGTTAACGTAACAGTCAAGACAGAAACTGTTTCTAGACACATTTCTTTTTCATTTCAATATATTTTCTGGCTAGAATTGGATTTAAAACATTCATCTCGGCCCTCAATTGTGAATAAAAAATTTGTTAACTTGGTGCATAACAAATACCACAATGTCAGTTGTAAACCTTGAAATATGATTTCAAATAGCAAACCAGAGAGCTCTGCATCCCAACAAGACTGAGCTTATGGCATTCAAATACAGAATATTCAATATTGATAATGTAAGAGCAAGACCTTGTCAAATAAGAGAAGTAAATCTTAGGCCAATTGGTGACATCAAGGGAGACATGATAGCCACCCCCGATCTCGAAGACTTTCAAAACTAAATGTAATTTCATTTTCTTAAGGAATGGTTGAAAAATCAACAGCTGATACTCTCGGAATAAGAAATGGTTATTCAATTAGTAAAGCATCTAGTTAATTTGTCATGTTATAGATCTAGTAAGCTACTATATACCCCAATATCAGTTCGCACCCTGACATCCATGTTAGTAGGTAAAATGGGCTCCCATGTACTGGGTCTGGTAGGAGAGTCTCGGGCAGACTGAGGGGCCAGTGATGTGACTTCTATCACTGGGGGTTGAGCACTCCGGGGTCTTCCTGCATCTGTCAATCATATATACATGTGTCAATCATATATACATGTGTCAACAATTGAACAAATTTCTCGGGTATAATAGTACATGTAGTATTTTCCTACGAAGTAGGCTACCATTTGCAAATTGTCCGGTAATGAGTGAGTCAGTCAGTCAGTCCATCCGAATCCTTTCGTTGGCAAAACAAGGAGAACCGTTGACATTAGAACCTTGATTTTTGTCATGAACGTGCATTAGGGCATTGTTACCAGCAAGTTCAGAGCTGACCGAATTTTGATGAAAATTCGATTTATAATTTTTTTATTTTTATTTATTGATGGCTCAGCGAGTGCACGGTCATGCCCATCAGGAACCTAGGCTGTATGTTTCACTGTGACTTTTGAAGGTTCCCTGATACGGCATATCATGTTGGACACACCGGTTCTCGTAAAATCACCGAAGTTAAGCGACTTTGAGCTCGGTCAAGTCTTGGATGGGTGACCTCATGCTGTACTGCTGGGCTGATAAGTGTCCATGGTAATAGGAACTGAGGGCGATAATATTTGCTACGCTAATGACTCACCAGCGGTGACATCTGGGAAAGTTAATAGTACACACTGTCAATTAGAGACTGCTATAAAAATTCTCTCACGGTAGCACATAGGACCCCCAAGTCATCTCTCGAGTACACACATAAATCATATCAAACCCTACTTCGTAGGTCCTGTGATGTTAGTCACACTGCCATGTTAAAATTTAGAGACCATAAAATAAATCCTTATTCAATGCACATTGTTAATCCAGCAGGGCACACAGTTCATTTATGCTGCTATGTCACTGCAGGTGCAAGTATTTTGAAGCCTAATAAATTAGATAGGACTGCTACAGAGCTCATTTGTTAAGGCACTTGTCACAATAAGGGGTATAACTCTTGGGCAATTTGGTAACATCAAGGGAGACAACTATGTGAGCTAATACTCATATATGAACAATGTGTCGAGAAAAGTAACAGTAATCAATTGTACATATCCTAGTATCTGATATATTGACCTATTTGTCATCAGCGGTCCAAGTCACATGACATCTCACCTGGAAAATCGGAGCTAGGTAAATGAATACCTGGTATACTCGATGGTTGTAGTCCCTGACGGATTAAATCATCTTCCAACAGGCCACGCCCCTTCTCTCGTCGCTTTTTTTTATGACGCTTTCTCTCTCGGCTGTCTCTAAAATGAGCATGATGAAAGACAAATTGTCAGAAAATCAAGCTGTCAATCTGGTTTTTATATCAAAAGTTGTTGAGATTTTAATTATTTTCACAAATCATTTACTAAGAAATTCTCTTCAGTACCAAGTATACTGAAATTATATTAATTAATTGTTTCGCAAGAACTTTTCCGATGGAGTGGGTGGGTGGCTTTTATTTTATGTTTTATTTTGGTGGTGCATATCTTTTTTCAGTCT
Organism: Hanleya hanleyi; assembly: GCA_036873755.1. NCBI lineage: Eukaryota > Metazoa > Mollusca > Polyplacophora > Lepidopleurida > Hanleyidae > Hanleya > Hanleya hanleyi. The sequence continues at coordinate 31,926 of JAVTVY010029502.1, read as the reverse complement.
CAAAAAATAAATAATTCACAGACCTGCCAATTGTTGGTGCTTGCAGGATTACATCATATTTATACTTTTTTTCTCAGGTATTTACCAGGAGTTACAGTTTATACGAGTTTCAAATATTTTACTGTCTAAGCATTGAAGCTTTTATACATATTCAGTGTATTTCAACCCTACCTATCATCCAAGTCATGGCGTAGTGGCACTAATGCGTCCCCATCACTGTGGGATATAAAGGGGCTGATTGAACGTGCTCTCACATTTAAATCTCGATGTCCTGAAATCACAGAAGTTTTACATCAAATTGTCAGAGATTTTGATATAAATAAAACGATGCAAATCTACAAAGAGGCTTTAGTGTTGATAGATAGCACATATGTACGAAAATAGAAAATTCAAGGGGAAAATCTCCAATACAATGTAATACAATATCGGTTTCTGATTTCTGGCCAAGTCACATAACCACGCAATACACAAAAGTAGTTTATTGTCTCGAGAATGATTCTTCAATTGAATAGTTGATCTTTTCCCATTAGGTGGCCGAGTGGTCTCGGGCGCTTCGCTGGTGACCGCCAGCCTCACACCGCTGAACCAGCTGTCACCATATGAGTGAAACAATCTTGAGTGTGACATTGAGCCAAATTCTCCACTCCCCCACACCTTCTTTTCCCATTAAACAGAGATGATAAAAAACATTTATTATTTTCTCTTTGGTAAGCAAGCCTAGGTCATCCTACCTTTGCCTATTCCCCCAAGGGTATGAGTACCACAGTTGATCACAGGTTAGGGTATACTTTAATATAGATGTAGCTACAATTCTAACCTGTTGCAGGATGACCAGCAATCTCCCTCAATAGAGACACCACGGTACGCATATCTGCTTGGAACTGTTCTGCCAGGTCATCATGGCGTACACGCAAGTCACTGATCCCATCTCTCAAAATTCCTATCTCGTTTTCAAACTTTTCCAGAGAGACGGCCCCATTACCATTGACACTGGATATTTCATTGCCAAAACCACCATTCTCCCACTTCTCATGAAGTTCTTCAAGCTGGTCCTAGTAAAGAGAAAAAAAGGAAACAAAAATAGTGAAAGAATATTTCAGAAAGTGACCAACTGTCTCTGTTATTACATTCAATCAGATATGCATTGACTATGTGAAAAACATATTCAAAAGTAATCTGAATTCAACGCAAGAAGTCAGGATTAACTTGTACCCAGTAACGCTCCAGTTAGTAGTTAGTTCTCCAATCAACAGGCACCTCAAGTGCCAGAGCTTCTTCAAAATGTGGGTTTATACTTGGTGTAAGAACGCACAAGACAAAGCCTACAATAGCCTGTCTGAGCTCAACAATGCGTCTAGACGTGACCCTTTTCAGCTGCACAAAAGCCTCAACAAAAGCCTCAACAATGCGTTCTTACACCAAGTATCGACCATAATGTGTTATTGTTAATCTTAACCTCCACATACGGTGAACTACCTTATTAGCTGTCATGTACATTTCCATAGACAATCAAAGTTGGTTTCTTTCACGCGGATCCATTCAGTGCTTCTGAATACTGCTAAGAGACAATTAGATTATTGGTGTTTGACCATAAGAAAGCCTCACCTGTCGGGGACTATGGTGATGCCTCTAATAGTTCAATTACTCTATTAAATTCAATCAACCCCAATTTTGTGGGCAAAATTCAATCAGTCATTGTAATAAATGTGATCACCCTCTAAAATCATTAAAATAAGTAAGATATTATTGATTATCTGCATAATTTTGAACCATTCATCAACACTCGAGTCTGATAAATTTGATCACTTCCTGATTTTATCATGGGAAATTTCACTTCCTGTGATTGAATGTTGGAGGATACCGTACATTATTCTGAAAAGAGAGCCTTGAATCTTCGTGGGCACAGAGTCTGCCTAAAAGTAGATCAAATATTGTGTGCAAGAAGTGTTCCAGATTAGGGTGATCCCGCTCTCTAAAATGGAGGTGAAAATGGTCGTTATTGCCCAATAAATTGAGCAAAATTCTCTTGAAGCGCACACCGACATATATATCCCCATCAAATGGTAGTAAAAAAAAAATCATCTATCTAATTTACATAATAATAGGCCAATATTTGTCATGCTATCGAAACAATATTGACTGGTAAGAAGGAGTCAAAAGCAGTTCAGCAAAAACGACCTTTTTTACCTCCATTTTAGAGGGATCACCCTAACCTGGCAAGGCTCAAGCCAGATAGGTGTGCAAGTAGTGTCAAGCTCAACCAGGATTGGTATGCAAGTAGTGTCAGGCTTTAAACTGTGCTGTGCTTATGAAGCAGTATTGGGAAAATAATGAAACTTTCACGGACTATTATATTACCAACTAATACTCAGGATGTTGGTGAATCTTGTAGTGAAATACCAAGATGAAAGGGATTCTACCAATATATCGCACAATCAACTCTACATCACATCTAACAGAAAAAATTGGTTATTTAGCAATATTCCATTGGTGAGTATCAACATGTTAGATGTAGCAGGCATTTTATACGCATGAAGGACAAAATGCTGCAAATTAATTGAAATTCTGGGTAAAGTTAAAGATGTAATCAACCTCAAATCTAGGCTGAAATCGATGTCTCTCAAACTCTGCAACAGTAGCATATGTTATGACCTGTACAAAATGAAACACATTTGACCACAAAAAACTACACTTGTTTCTACCATTCACGAGAAAATAGAAGGAATTGGTCTTTAAAAATATGAACGACCGTGTCAACAAGCATACACACGTGTGGTGCATTCTACCAACGTATGCTATGCGACTTTACCGAACCTTAGGCACGAGCCATGATGTTATTCCATGGCTGCAGCATTTCAGCATTCAGATTCGTGAGCGTCGCTACGTCACTCAAACATCATGCAGTGACGTCATTCTCCTCTCCGCGTACAACAGACACTCAATGGCGAAACTGAAAACCCGTCGAAATGGGCAGAGTTTCACATTTCTCTGACAAGATAATCTTGCATTCGTTGTATATGGCGATTCCACTATCATCAAATATAATACATATGATGCTTTAGCAAACTTCATTGTTGAAAAACGCACAGGGAAGAGTTTACAAGATCCATTGAATTTGAGGCTGATTACATCTTTAATAAAAACGTAAAGACATATGTACGAGGTGGAGGATTGTTAATTTAGCATGATACTCCACCATTGGATGACGAGAGATCCTGAAGGATCTTGGCGCCCACCATTGTCCGATAATTGTAAGCAAAAGACTAGAGGATCTTTTTGTCCATTGTTACTAAGAACAAACGATTGATTTGTAATTTTGTTTACAGAATTTTGAATCTGAGCGAAAAAGATCGAAAAAGGGACACTGAAAAACACCAAGATATAATCTAAGTTTCAGGAGTTTCAAGATTTCTAGAAACTGTACTTATGTCGGTTGTTATAATACAAGAGAAATGAGCAAAGTTAGTCTGAAAGTGAATGTACATGTACGGAGGATCCTTCGTCTTCGTTTTGCAGTATTTTTTTTTATTTATTTTTTTGCACGTGTCATCATTGGGTACTGGAAGCGAAGACCAATCTCTTTGACACTTTGGCATGAGCTATGAAACATACCTAAAATAATATAAATATAATTTATAATTAGAACGAATGCTAATTCTGTTCTGTTTACTGGGCTAGTTTGAGATATCTCTTTTAAGATACCATGCTCGAAAATAGTAAGATGGTACAATACTTAATACTGAAGGGATCCGGTCCGCGCAGTAATGTTGAAACTTCGAAAGTGCCTGAATCCCGATTATCTCCCTTGGATCGAAACATGCAGTAGTCTACAGTTGTCGAGTTGTGACGTTGAGTCACAAGAGTGACGTCCCTTCATGTAGCCGACCCGCCGGCAGACGAAAGGGTGGGGCAGTTCACTTGCTACTGCATGGACTAAAGAAAACTGATTTAAAATTTGAAGAAATACATTTTAATTCCGAATTATTTGAACTCTTTAATATGGAAGGTGAAGGTATGGATATTCTCTATAGTCAATATATAGAATATGCCCCACCGTTTAATCCGACGACTCTTGTGATGCAACGTCACAACTCGAGAATACCGTATTGATTTGAAGCGTAACTTGAATTTTCTAATCGGACCAGAAAAGGTATCTTGCATGTGGGACCTGTGTACCAAATTTCAGACAGATCCATGAAATATTTCCTGAGAATTCACGATAACAATGTTTCGAGGGGAAATTCAAGATGGCCGCCTTGTGGCCATATTGGATTTTCGATTCGGACCGAAAAAGGTATCCTGCACAACTAGACCCTAAGGGGAACCTGTGTACCAAACTTGAGAAAGATCCATGCAGTACTTCCTGAGAAATCACGATAACAAAGTTGCATGGGGAAATCCAAGATGGCCGCCTGTTGGCCATATTGGATTTTCGAATCGGACCAGAAAAAGTTATCTTGCACAACTAGACGACAAGGAGAACCTGTGTACCAAATTTAACAAAGATCCATGCAGTAGTTCCTGAGAAATCGCAATAACAAAGTTTCATGGGGAAATCCAAGATAGCCGCCTGATGGACATATTGGATTTAGGAATCGGACCAGAAAAGGTATCTTGCACAACTGGACCACAAGGGGAACCTGTGTATCAAATTTGAGAAAGATCCAGGCATTACTTCCTGAGAAATCACGATAACAAAATTTCATGGGGAAGTCTAAGATGGCCGCCTGGTGACCATATTGGATTTTCGATTCGGACCGAAAAAGGCATCTTGCATATCGAGACCCTAAGGGGAACCTGTGTACCAAATTTGAGAAAGATCCATGCAGTAGTTCCTGAGAAATGACGATAAAGTTTCATGGGGAAATCCAAGATGGCTGCCTGGTGGCCATACTGGATTTTCAAATCGGAACAGGAAAGGCATCTCGCACAACTAGACCCCAAGGGGAACCTGTGTACCAAATTTGAGAAAGATCCATGCAGTACTTCCTGAGAAATGACGATAAAGTTTCATGGGGAAATCCAATATGGCTGCCTGGTGGCCATATTGGATTTTCGAATCGGACCAAAAAAGGTATCTTGCACAACTAGACCCCAAGGGAAAGCTGTGTACCAAATTTGAGAAAGATCCATGCAGTACTTCCTGAGAAATCGCGATAACAAGGTTTCATGGGGAAATCCAAGATGGCTGCCTTGTGGCCATATTGGATTTTCCAATCGGACCGAAAAAGGTATCTTGCACAACTATACCCTAAGGGGAACCGGTGTACCAAATTTGAGAAAGATCCATGCAGTACCTCCTGAGAAATGACGATAACAAAGTATCATGGGAAAATCCAAGATGGCTGCCTGGTGGCCATATTGGATTTTCCAATCGGACCAGAAAAGGTATCTTGCACAACTAGACCCCATGGGGAACCTGTGTACCAAATTTGAGAAAGATCCAACCAGTAGTTCCTGAGAAATCGCGATAACAAGGTTTCATGGGGAAATCCAAGATGGCTGCCTGGTGGCCATATTGGATTTTCGAATCGGACCAGAAAAGGTATCTTGCACAACTAGACCCTAAGGGGAACCTGTGTACCAAATTTGAGAAAGATCCATGTAGTAGTTCCTGAGAAATCGCGATAACAAGGTTTCATGGGGAAATCCAAGATGGCTGCCTGGCGGCCATATTGGATTTTCGAATCGGACCAAAAAAGGTATCTTGCACAACTAGACACCAAGGGGAACCTGTGTATCAATTTGAGAAAGATCCATGAAGTAGTTCCTGAGAAATCGCGATAACAAGAATTGTTTATGGACGGACGACGGACCACGGACGAAATGTTGCTAAAAAGCCACCAGTGTGGCATTATATACATGACAGTCCAGTCAAAATAGCTCTTGTCAGATCCGAAGATAGCATTGAAGTTCTTGGAATGGTACAGATAAGTGAGTGATTGGGTATGATCACTTTCAACAATCTTTCAGTAAAATCACAACGTTTGGGTTCTATTCATTTTGACACCCGGGAACCCCGCAGGCAGGATCCTGTTCCTTTTTACACCCAGGATCCATGGTAAGGGTCCTATTCCTCTTTACACCGAGGAACCCCATGGGTGTCTCAGTCGCCTCTTAAGAGAAGCTGCCAGAGGAGCTGATGCCCTTACATGCTTATCATAACCTGGGGTATGCACGACGACACATCAGATCAATCCCCGGGGGTCCCACGGGGTCAGGGCATCAAAGAAAAATAGTCTTGTCTGGGGACAACAATGACCCTAATTGTCTGGATACAACAAGGGGTGGAGAAAATTACACAAGGTCGTACAGAGGAACAAGTAGTATAGGCCAAATTTAAATTGTAAGACTCCTATCAATAAAGCAACAGCCAATCGAGGTGAAATAGACAATTGCATCAGAAATGTAACAAGTGATAAGGCATTGGTACAGTGACAACAGGGAAGCATGGCAGAGTTCACGTAAAATCTGAATCAGCACCATAGATGGATCAGCAGGATTGGACCTAGCTCCATAATGATTGTCCCAGGCTTCATGAAAATCCTCCAACTTAGCCTGCAGAGAACAGTATATGAGGAGATAGCATATTACATACACATACTGATACAGAACAAAAGTACACAGTCTAATCATGGGTGTAACTGGGGGAGGGGGGTTGGTTTAAAGGTGAAATGCAAAAGTTCGCTTAAATAATTGAAAAAAATAAGCAGCACGATTCTTGCAGGAAGAGAGAGCTACCTCATTACTTCCTCTTGACTGGATCATTGACATCATCTAGGGTAACTATCTTGTTACTATTCGATTATTACCTGTGTCGTCTGGTGGCCAAACAGTCAAGGGGATAAATTAGGCTCAATGACTAACTACAGTGCTGCACGACATCGCAAGATAATGTTACGTGTCCACAGAAACATGTTCCATTCTATTGATGTGGACATCATGCGACCTAGTGCATTCAGCAAGTTACCTAACACAAGTCTCCACATCCATCTTCCAGATACTGAACCTAGATGACGCCATAATTTACTAAAAACAGCGCCAAAATAAGGGACATAAGTTATGCATGTTTATGGGATAGCCATCTTTCACCGATTTCCATCCACTCAATCAACATATGGCAAACAAATGGAAAATTGCAACTTGTGCATCACACATTTGTTATTTCCCTATAATATTGGACAACACAATGCTGAGCTACCCAATAATTAAGCATAGGCTACAACCCCCTCTCAAGAAATCCTGCTGTTTATTGATGCATGCTATCACTGTGGGATCATCTTTAGTCTCCTGTTTTACAAAGTTTTATGGATTTGCCATCTAAATATGTGCAGTACACTACAATGTGTTGAGGCTGTTCCAGAAGAAAATGTACATGGGATGGGGCGAGATTTTTCAGTTCTATGGTAAATGTGTGGTTGGTGGTATACAGTCATTAACATTTAGAGAGATAGGATAAGTGGTACATTGAACCTGAGAATGCCGACCCCTGGAAAAAACAGAATCCTGTCAAAACTGACTGTAATCTTTGGCCCACTTTTCATCCTATATATAGCAAATGCCTATACCAAGACCCTGAGAATACCAGAACCTGTCCCCATCAGGACCGACCCTGTTATTTTTGGTTTATTGTCACACACAAGGTTATTTCACTCATATGGTGACAGCCAGTTTGGGTGGTGGAGGAAGCCAGAGTACCCGGAGAGAACCACCGCCCATCGGCACGTAACTGACAAACTTTCACACATACCTCCCAGCAGGGCTTGAACCCATACTGGTTCAGCGGTGTGAGGCTAGCGGTCACCAACGATGCACCATAGACCACTCTGCCACAAAGGGATCGAATTTACAGGCCTAAGCTGTAATATTTTCTATGGTAGCCTAGAATGGTTTCCCAACGATAAATTTCGGGTAACCTATGTTCACCTAAGGTAACCTTCTTAACAACATTTATATAAATTGGCATGATCTGGGGTTACCTGCTACAGGTCCCCTAAAAATGAGTTTGAGCAACCGTCAGGCGAATGCGTTCGACCGTTCACCATAACAGCACAGGCCTGATTAACAATGGAGAATCTTCTGTCCTAGGACCAAGAGCCAAGCTGGTGACCTTCAGCTGAGATGCACTGAATATTAGCCAATCAAATAGCCTGTACATATCTATTTCCGGAGATGTATAAGCAGTAACCCATGACTATTTCTATCATTTACATCAGGGAGATACCAGAACTGCACAGAATAATGTAAATCTGTGTGTATATAATATATTAGAATAGGTAAAGAGAAGATCTTTTGTTGTTGGTGAGTAAAGTTATATTGCTGGTAACAATATAGAGTACATGCACATCAATTTGACGTCTACATTTTTACATGAAGGACTATATTAATATTGATTTCGATATTAAACTGTTAGCGTGAAATTGTGCTCCGAGTCCCCTTCAATGGAACGATGCTTCTGCTTTCTACTTCTAGAACTAGATCTATGACTAGTGTACCATTACAAACCTTGATTTGAAAGGTGACTTTTTTCAGATCTTGCTCTCCCACGCCTGTCAGGTCGTCATCGTAATATTCCTCTAACGGGGAGCAATTTGCCAGCAAATACTTCTGAAATTTCCTCTTGCGATTTTTGCTCATGGAATCCCAGATGGAAAGAACGGTGATCGTTTTCTGCATCACGGCATTAGCCCGAGCATTGTCATACACCCTGCAAAAATACACGGTGAATATATATATAATATATAAACAAGCAGATAAATCTATAGTTACACTAGCAACATTAAAACAAGGGAGACAGGTCCAACTATTCTTCGACACATTTTCAGCTTAATATAACTCTTTTTGTGTGGTACCCCAATTATGGAACACAGATGACTAAAGCGAGTGAGCGTGTGAATATGATTTTATGACTTTCAACTATATTTCAGTCATATCACAACATTTGGGTCCAATTCCTTTTCACATCCGGGAACCTCACGGGGTGCCTCAGTTGCCTTTTACGACAAGCAGTCTGAGGAGCTGAGGCCTATTCTTACCAGGTGCACAACGTGTGCACAACAACATCCCAGGTAATGTTGCCCCATGGGGCACTATCATTAAGCTTTTAGCCTACAGCAATACATCACACTACATGTACTATCATTGGCTTTCATCTACATCCAATGAAAAAGCAGGCCATTAGCTTTGGCGACATGACTTATTGCCCACGCCATAATAGGCAAAATATACTGAAATCTTAATGCCCACTGATATTGTATCAGATTTGATTGGTTAGCGACAAATATAAAATTTGTATTAACCGCTGCAAATTGTTCCAATCTTCTCTTATTTGCTTGTATCTCTACCCGACCCATTCCATCAAAAAGTTAACAGATATTCACTAACAAATCATACAACCTTGTCTCACAATGAGCATATAAACACACAATTTTCAATGATGCCCTGGTTTTTGGGCCACAGTGACCTTTACCTGTGACCTTGACCTCAATTTTGGTACATGCCACAACATCTCCAGTGATGTATCCATTCAATAAAAATTGCAATATTTTCATTATTTCCTGATTGAGGGATTACATTAACCTTGTTTGAGTACATGTAATCTTTCAGCCTAATATACCAAGTCACAAAAAATTGTTTTCATTGAATTAAAAATTTTATTTTAGCCACAGTAAACTTGACATTTGATCTCGACTTCAATTTAGTTTGTAACACATCATCTTCTCCTAATGTATCTACACACAAAAAAATTGTAACCATAGATAGAAAACTAAGTGAGTGAATGTGATTTAATGTCGCTTTCAGCTATATTTCAGTCATATCATGCCGATGTGTCCTACTCCTTTTCACACCTGGGAACCCCATGGGTATGGTCCTATTCCTGTTTACACCCGAGAACCCCATGGTTAGATAGAAAACTGTCACAGATATAGAACGGGCATGAATGGACAGACGGAAATCACAATCAAATAATATGTCCGCCTTTTCAGTGGGCGTATAAAAACCGCACAAGTTGCAAGCCTTCAGATACCTAGAACAATGCACAAGGGCTAAAAACACGACTTCTCATCCGTAAGAATGTGAACCAAGAGATTCAGCTATTTAGAGATGACAGTTAGAATAGAATGAATATTCAAAATCATCAGCAGGACAGTTGTCCTGCTAAGTTGCCGGACATTTTTATCTTGGTCAGGAAAAAAAATCCTTTATGAAACTATTTTGGAAGTTTGTTGATCCAGTCAAAAACAAATTTCTCAATCACCCTTTACTTTTGTCATATTGTTCACAGAACGTCACTGTAATCAAGCCATGGTCGATTCCAATCTGCCTTGAAATTTCATGTCGCTGTCACACAAGATGGTGTTGACACATGCGGTGCTTTTCGGGCTTTGTCTACACTATTTCGGATAATGCAGGTATTTTCCATCTTTCTAATTGCCCTTGGTCGCTGACTTTGTTTGACATATAGCCGAATCTGAGCAGACCTGCCATTTTGTCAGAGTGTTTGAGAACACAAGGTTTCCCTTGAATGACGTACTGCGATATAGTACCTCATTCTATGTGATCAACACGCTTCACCTGATGGCCTTTCAACTGCATGACAAGCAGCCGAAATTTGAAGTTCTCATAGACATATGGTAAATATAGACAAAGGACGTCGATAAATCAGGCCAATCAAATTGTAGGTCACAAGAAAATCCCTTTTCAACATTCCATTCCACGACAACAACAACATCCAGAATGGCGAATTGACTTTCGTTGACATTTGCACACCAATTCGGCAAATGAACTAAGAAAAGACGAAGCAATTCTCTCATCAGCGATATCATAGCAGGATTTATACTTTCTAGAGATTCAGGGCTGATAAACTGCATTTTTGCCACACATGTCCGACAAATCAATGTATATTTCGTTCCCTGGTATGGCATAATTAATTTGATCAACGAAGAGCTGAATGTAACAATACCTCTGGAAAGTGTCTGAGAGCAGAGCGATGAAGAGATTGAGACAGAGAATGGCAGACAGAGCAAACCACGTCCCCAAGAGAACATCTGCCATAAGACTGTCAACTTCCTTCATATGCTGAAATAACAATGAGAAATTCAGTGAATATTGTGATGTGGAATTATGAGCAGTAATCACTGTGGGGATGTTATTAACAACAGCATGTATGTGTATGCAAGGTTAGAAATAAAATCGCCATGCCCACTGAAATATTACACACTGCTATTCTATGGATAACAACTTCTTTATTGCTGTGGAGCTGACGTTTCGTTGGAGATACTTCCAACTTTTTCAAAGCTAATCACTGAAATATTAGCCGAATAACAGAAGACTGGATTTCCCAAATATTTATGATACTATGGATAACTTCTGTTTCACTAAAACTTAGTGGTAACATTATTAGTCAGGATTCGGAGACCAGTATAAGCGAAAGTGGTAGGTCTGAAAAGGTTTCATAATCTAACCAGAGTACATGTATTCTTGGAATAAACAAAGGTGAAATTATTTGCAAGAAATCCAGTCTAACAATAATGTAACAGTACTAAGTTGCCTGGTTTGTATTATAAGATTTTTAGAAAAACAATAAAATAAAAAATTAAAATAAAATCATCTTCATGACATTTAGAATAAAAAAAAGTCATTTCCACTGTCTGGTAGATGTCGAAAATAGATTACAATTAACCCCATTGACTTTGAATCTTAGAGATACATAACAAACTCAGCAAATTTGGCTGTATGTGATGAAGATATTCAGAGTAACAACATTGAGATGTGTGATGTATGAGAAACTTGAAAGCATCTGTACGAAATGCTTTCTCATGGAATCTGCTTCAATAACTCCTATTGTCATGATATACCCTCTGACTGTACTGGGGTTTAAATGTGATGCACAGATGTTCTGTAGATCAACGTCATCATTCCTTATCTAATGTGCTTCTTATTTAGCACCTAAAACTGTCCATTCTCCTGAGAAACAATTTCTGTCACTCATAGATCATATCCATGAAGAAGTGTACTTACATCATAGTCATACTCATCCACCAAAGTCAGCCTGAACAAACTGAAGAAGACCTCATTGATGTATTGGAATCTGCCCACAGTAATCTCTGTAGCATTGATGTTACCCACATCAATCTCACGATATTTCTCTCCACCAAACAACATCCAAAAGGCACAAACTGTAAATATTCAGTCATTGAAGTCATTTGAATATACGGTGAGAGATAAGTTTAGTAAGGAAAGTTAGTGAGTTTTTCACAATTGGGGCATGCGTTCATTTACAGGAATGCAGGTGATCCAAATAGGATGCAGCATGCGGACTCAGCGTACTGCCTGCCGTTCCCTGTGCGCCAACCTCACATGACATCCTTCTTTGCAAGGCATATACTCGTTCCAAGCATGCCCCCATTTTGAGAAGTTTCCTTACAGATCAATAAATATTGTTGGCAGGATCTGTTGGGTTTTTTCTTCATTTCCTTTTTTTTTTCATTAATTCCACAGGTCTCATCATAATTCACACTATCCATGTGAATGACAAATGGTTACGGTAACATGTTTATATTTTGTAAGGTTAGATGGAAATATATCTCGTAGCTGTTGGTGAACAAACATAGTTATCTCCCTTGATGTGCTTTGTCAGTTGTGTTATCAAACATAGTTGTCTCCCTTGATGTGCTATTGTAGAGTTATCTCCCTTGCATTGATGCCCTTTCAGAGTGAAAGCACAATCAAACAACAATGGCGTCATCTCTTACCATATGGAATATAAAACTCGAGGTAGAGGAAGGCAAACCTAAGCACGTCACCAAACATGTGAGCCAGGATTACGATGAAAGGTCCTGTAAATATACAAATACAAAACTACTTAGTTACCATCAGAGTCTCGATGAAGATATTTTGAAATTAAGTGTCATGGAGGTTTTCTTATTTGTTTGTACAGGTCAGCAGCAGGAATACTATAAACCTCTAAATGAAGTAACATTATTGAACTGTATTTTGCGATATCAGTAGTCTGATGAACATAAAACTACAAATGTGTGTGAATGTTGGGTGGAGCGGTGGGGGGAGACAAATGTTGATAGAGTGATTAAATTATTATACATGTAGAATCTGCTGAACCCCATTACCTCTCATCTCATATTTTTTACTTCATCACTAACAATATTTTCATTTTCCACGTTCTAGCCACTAGAAATGAGAATATTATAATGCGAGTCTGGCAATGTTACTAGATGCAGGCTTGGGGAGGTAACCCATACCTAGTGGTTCAAAGGCACGAGCATTCTTCATCAGCCGAAGCCAGAGTAGAATAATGTTGACAGCCATGATACGTATGTGTGCACGGGCGATAGCGTCAGTGTGATGAATAACGTCTGCTATATGGGTTATGATGGATGCCAGTAGTAAAACGTAGCACACCCAATCAAAGACATTCCTAGGAAAAACAGAGGAAGAGAAAGAAGCAAATTTATAACACTTTCATTTTTTTCAACAACTGAAAATCATTGTTATAATTTTATCAACGATAATGTATCCAAGAAATAAAGGACAAAATATCAAAAAAGGACAAAAAAAAGGCATAAAAAGTGTGAATTACCGTGATTTAGAGAAAAATGAAGACAAGACAAAACATGAAGTTTTCAAGAAATCAATAAGCGTTTTCTAAAAAAAAAGCTTGACTCTTCAGTAACAGCATTCACCCTTGTTTGGTTTAGTGCATAGTATTTTGTTCATATAACATGAAGATAATTCATGAGAAATAACCGTGAGCATTTAACAAACAGTTCATCAAATACCTGTTCCCTACTGTACACATGTCACAAACAGGCAACACATAATACAGCAGACCGAGAGTATTGGAATAATTCCAGAAAAAATACTTACCACCAATCATTGAAATATTTTGGACTAATTTTATCAAGGTCTTTCAATTCACAGGTCAAGAATTTCTTCTCCTCGGGCCATCGAGGATGTGTGTACTCCAAATCTCGCTCTATCTGCTTCTCCCGCCAGTCCTTCCATAGCTGGTAATACAAGGAAATATACATCAAATATTATTGATCCGATACTAAGCCATTGTTAGCATAAACTTAAGGCCCATCTATATACTTGGTATCATTTATATTTTTTTGTCTCCCCCACACATGTTAAATTATTAACCTGATCAAGATGCAGATGACTGTCTTCAAACAGCACATTGCAACTTCTCAGGGATACGCAGCAAATATACAATCATCCTTCGAAGTATATGGACTCCATATTGCTTCCATCTGCAGTGACATCACTGGAACTACATGTATATCGCATTTAAAGTCTGAATTCTCAATAGTAGACAAGAGTTGCCAGAGTGTACAATCAGCTTACTTTGTTAATTTCCGCTTGGTAAGTCCTGAATTGATAATCACCAAAATGGGTAAAAAAATATGACAGCGCACACCTGCATAATACTAAGCATTTACTCCAAAAAATGTTAACTTCTCCAAATAATAACAGAACCACAGCTCGGAAAACAATGTATAATGGAATATATTGAGTTCACCAATAAAGCGAGATCACTAAGGTGGTAAAAAAAACTTCCACAAGATATTGGTCATCTTTTATGTAAGCTTCAAAGTTGTCCTTCAATTAGTGACCGAGATAAGGGCCAAACAAGCATTTATTGGTGTTAATAACTCAGGGAAAAATTATCCAAACAAGCAAAAAAACCCAACAGTGCACATCTGCAAGGTACTTAGCAGGTTTCAAATTTTCAATCAATAGTAGCCAAGATATCATCCAGACAAGGTTGGCCATAGGGATAGCCTCTAATTAGACAAGCGGGGCATAAAAAATGCATCTTTTGGCAGAATGGACATTGGTGTTGAACAAATTCTCAATGATAAATGGAAAGCTAGTACTAGCCTACTCTTCTGTGACAGAAAGTGTTGTAAATCCATTCAGAAATTTGATTCTTTATATGACAACTGCACACTTAATCACAATATAACCTTTGAGGAAAGAACCTCTTCACAACATCTGTAACATGTAAAACAACTTACTTTATGGGATTTTCTTGACCTGTAGTATTCAAGTAACTCATCTGTTATTTGGTAGACTGTTAAAATCACAGCTGCAACCTGCAAAATGGAATAACATTCAGAGTATAGCTTCATTAACCACTAACTTGAATCTGCAAATAGAAGATTACATGTACCATTTGATTATAGAGTTCTATATGACGAAAACTTACAGCAAATCCTCTAATAATTCAATCACAATATTATAATCAATCATCCCAAATTGTGCAGGCAAAATTCAATCAGTCATTAAAATAAATTTGATCACCCCCTAAACTCATTAAAATGATGAAGAAATAATGGATTATATGCATGATTTTGGACCATTTCATCAACTTCCTACTCTAATATGGTGGGAAATTACCAATTACCATTGTACCCAAATTGATTAAAACAAATATCGAATACAGAAACTATACAGATTCTGACACTTAAAGACTCTACGCACTAGTAAGGCAGAGAGTGGAGATATCAAACATTTATAAACAATGTTTCTATTTGTTACCAAATCAAACCTGTTTCAATTCATGCCCACTAATCTCCGTCAGGAAGATGATACAACGCAGAAAACGGAAGTTAAAACTAAAAGTTAGCTCCCCTAGCGGAGAGTTGTCCGCCCCTAGGAGAGCTCTCCCACCCATCCCAGCGGCATCACCACAAAGGCTCTGCTGAAACCATTCTAGTCCTCTTTCTCATTGTAATTACCGAGACCTGTAGTGTTTAAGGCCGGCATGAGGGGACGGAGGGAGGGTCAATCAAATTGAAACAGGTTTGATTTGATAACAAATAGAAACATTGTTTATAAATGTTTGATATTTGATTCCCAAATCTTAAACCTGTTTCAATTCATGCCACAGTACCAACATATGGAGGCGGGAATCTCGGCCTCGTGGTAACTCCCATAGCAGACTAGTAATCGCTGGAACGACACAGACATGGGTATAAATCTGAGACACTATTACTCAACAAGTTAACCCTGGTCACAGAACGTAAGGGTAATTGAAGTAGTTGATACAGTTTTACTTATCTGAGTGTCTCCATCCATGTAGCTGTGCTCGTGGTGTGGTACACATTTCCACCAAGTTGTAGGATACCCGGGCACGATAGGCAACAAGAAAGGTCCCCTTGGTAGGCACTGTATGTCTTAGGGGGGGAATCAGCCACAGCCATTGCATACAGGGAGATCCTTGGTCCGACCATTAAGTTCGGTGAGAGCGTATACTAGCCGAATCTTAGAGGGTAACCAAGTCCACACCACTCTCAGTCCGCAAGCCTCTTCAGGGCAACTCACCATACTTGGAGTGATGAAGGATGCGTTGGAATTGACCGTGCTTGCTCTCTGGGTCAGGCTGCGCAACGTCAACTCTCTGTACTGTCATCACTACTGTTGACACTAGGACAGGAGCAGGTGTCTTTTGAGTTGAAACGCAGTTGACCCAGCTGAGACATCTAGAAGGGAGTCAGTTTCCTGAAAGGACACAAGCAAATTTGCAGTTAGGAGTAAACCCTATCCTAGTGTCAGGCCTTCATTGGTGATTATAGAATCCATGGCCGGTCAACTGACTTATTTCTCCCTTCTGAGATGCCTATTTATCATATAATATATGTAATAATAGTATGACTGAGATGAGATGAGATGAGATGATACAGCAAGATGGCTGTCTTGCCGCGATGGTGACAATTTTGCCGCCCCCCCCCTCTCTTTTTTTGAAATTACTCACAACGTGCTGGGTAGCCACCAGTGGCCCAAGCGTGGTCACACTATTTGATTGCACTGTCATATCTCTCAGACAGAAATTAGTGAACGTGGAGTTAATTGTCCAGGCACAAGACAGGACAATGTCATGGAGGGGCCAGTTCTTCCATAAAGGCCATGACGCAGCAATGGCACGAATCACATTAGAAGAAGCAGAAGACAGTAGTGGGGGCGTCAATGGTATATCTACCTTCTGCCAATTGATAAGACTATTTTATGGTCTTCTTCAACTACGTGGCTTTTTTAAATGTCATGCCTTGCTGACAGGCGAAGGGACAGAATAACCGTAGCCGAGAGCCGCGAACGGATCGGTATGAGTAAGATAGTGGCGGATGGCTCGAACAGGACATAGCAGAAGATCGTCCTCGAGGCCATGTACAAAGTCTGACAACGCAGGAATGGAGTACGAACGTTGAGCGCACGGACCTGAACGAACAGACTCATTTTTGGCGATAAATTCAGGAATGGGCCGAAAAGGAATGCAAGACCAATCCGCTGTCCAGGTCATAGAAGATCTTTCAAGAGCATGAAGTTCAGACACTCTGGACGCCAAAGCAAACGCCGCCACAAAGGCCGTCTTATAAGACACAGCTTTTATAGACGCGGACTCTAAGGGTTCAAAAGGTGGACGAATCAGAACACACAGAACCACACCGATATCTCATTTCGGTAACAGTTGGCGAGTACGACACGACTGTAATGCGAAGGCGCGAATAAGCGCAGAGATATTATCATTAAGGTTAGATTCTTGGTATGTGCTTTAGAATAGGTTAACCAGAAGGCTATTCTGTGAAGTCATGTGACGCAGTCAGTATGTCGGCACCTCTTCTCACTCCCTTATATGTGTTGTAATGTCGGTACCAAAGGTAAGACGTAACACCCTAGCCAGAGCAGATCGATAGCCTTCCATGGTGCTAATATGAGACTTCCTATCCTGGTGAAGGTGAAGGGGGAAGTCAATTACGAGGGAAATAGAGTCGGGAACGGTATCACATCCTCGGCACCAGGACAAATAAATCCGCTGTAGAGACCGAACCCGAAAAACGAACGTAGTGAGTAAGGTCCTACATACAATAAACAACCCTAAGGTTGATGACAGAACCATAATGTCAAAGTCTAACCATTGGTGTAACGGTCTATACAGGAATAAAGTACTTGATGGAGAAAGTCGGAAAAACTGTCCCCCAAGTACACCACGAAAACATTGTGTTGTTTAAGCACAATCCTAAGGTAAATGGATCTCAACATAATGTTTGTGTGTTAAAGTCAACATGGTTCTGTGTTAATACAACACTGTGCTGAATTCAATTAAAGGCGACTAGTCCGTCATTCACAATCCCGCCGTCGTCCTCAGAGAATATCCACGTCCATAATCCAAAGACCTATTCCATATAATAGTATTTGACCAAATACTGTTGATTCCAATACAATTTTGATATTCTGAACTCGACTGGAAACAACAAGGTCTGAACAGAACTCTCTTCGTAGAGTAACGACGAACCTAAGTAAATCACAATGTGAACATGAAGCTGCGCTATCGAAACCCCTCGGCTCTGAACCCCAGCTATTATAATGTAAGGGTGTCTCTACCAATTGATTGGCTTGTGGGAAGAAATATTTACCCCTGGTATTGTAAGTGTACTTTCTTTGAAAAAAAAAAAAAGTTTTCCTCCCCTTAAATTAATTTGTTTCTGGAATAAATTGAAAGAGCTGTATCGATGTCTCACCAAAACAACAGTACACATGGCTAGATAAATACAGTACATGTATACTAAATGGCATATGTATGTCATTTTCAAAACAGATTTGCAAGCATTCTTTGCATTGTCTAAGAGAATAAATCAATAAATCAGTCATCCAATCAATAAATAAATGTGATAGTATACTAACATGATATAGAAATAATATGCAAACTTAACATAGGAATTAGTGGATTTTGTTAGACAAGGGGCATAACTCTGCAAAATACTTTCTGACACGACTCATTTTCGATAGGCATCTAGTGTCATTTTCAAAACAGATTTGCAGGCATTCTTCGCATTGTGTAAGAGAATAAATCAATAAATCAGTCATCCAAACAATAAATAAATGTGATAGTATACAAACATGATATAGAAATTATATGCAAACTTAACATAGGAATTAGTGGATTTTATTAGACAAGGGGCATAACTCTGCAAAATACTTTCTGACATGACTCATTTTCGATAGGCTTCTGATTTACGTGAAGATAAATAGATGTAACAAGTTTGGTTGCCATGCATGAAATGGTTCTGTAGATATCGCGGTAACGGATTTTATTAAACAAGGGGCATAACTCTGCAAAATACTTTCTGACACGACTCATTTTCGATAGGCATCTAGTTCAGGTCAAGAGAAACAACTGTATCACGTTAGGATGTTGTATATGGAACAGTTCTGAAATTATCACAATAACAAATCATAAATGGATTTTTATTTGTAAAAAGGGGCATAACTCTGCAAAATATTGTCCGAGATGACTCATTTTCGATAGGCTTCTGATTTACGTGAAGATAAATAGATGTAACAAGTTTGGTTGCCATGCATGAAACGGTTCTGTAGATATCGCGGTAACGGACGGACGGACGTACGGACGGACGGACGTACGGACAGCCGTACATGATGACGACAATACCCCTAGGCCAAAGTTGGCCGAGGGGTAAAAACCCAAGAGGAATTGATACAAGTGGAAGGTCGACGCCAGACGAACGGACTTCCCCTCCCGCCGACGACCGACGATGGAGAATCAAAGGAAGTGCCGATGAATGGATATAAAATATGCATCTCGCAAATGAAGAAATGACGTGACAAACGGCGTTATGGCGTACCGGAAACGTCTAACCGATATAAGAGAACGACGTACAGGTGTATGAGAGACACATGACGGCGTAATGAACATGTCGTCAAGGTGTAACAGGAAAGCGTAATGTGAAAAATGCGAGGAACGTTGTATATGATAAACAACGTAGTGATTTCCTCATTCACAACAACTTAATGTATATACATGCTCATAATGGAGCAGGACACAAACTTATAAAAGTACACGACGTAACAGAAGGGTGTTGCAAACAGTAACCCTGAAGTCGATTGTAATAATTTTCCTTCTCTTTAAACGCAGTAGAGATGAACATATTAAATGTTTGTAGCGTTAATCACCAAATGTAAGCTCAATGAGATAAATGGGATTATGGATCTTTGTGTCAGTGAACATGAATAATGTGTCAGTGAACATGGTTACATTATGACCTCTCCCGATGTAATTTGTTAAACATATTAAACATTTACAACAATGTTACTATTTATAACCGAAATAGTCACACAACCGACATCCAGAACAAAGATTTTTCCAGGTAACCAAGAAAGATCCTCAAAGAATTTTAAATTCCCGAAGAGAGGAAATACATTTAAAGTCTCTCGCCAGCAGGAAAGTGAGGTTATTCAAAAATTTAGAATTTGAAATGACCTAGCACGAACAATTTGTCGAGAAGAAGAACAGTAAGAACAATTACTAAAAAGCAGTTTGATGCTCTAGTAGACTGTACCGGTAATACATACTTGGTAGAAAACCCATAGAAGACTTCACGACTTACGTGTCATTAGGCTTGATCCTTGGCCGGCCAAATACATTCCCACTCATGCTAGTAATTTTAAATTTTCTCAAAGGGAAGAAATTAAAATTAGTGCATAACTCCATCTGAATTATAAGCATAATACAGTATGCAGATGGGACCAACTTGGTGTGAAACAAAACAAATCACAATGTAAACAACATAAATTTGTGTTTCAAGAATAGCACACTTTCACAATAAACAGGGGTGAGTGGGTGAATAGGTTTACTCACTCACGTAAACCAACACGTGATCTCATTGTTGTTCGACAGACCCTTAATTACATAAAGAGATCAGTAAAGAAGCTCATTAGGATGCGACAAAGGGTCGTAGTAAATAGGGTTGAGTTGTGATTACGTAACACAAACGCAACAATCACGCTTCATATTCATGTCAGCATGAAAGGCATATAAAACCTCTGTAAGATCTCTCTTGAACACAGTATATCAAAATCAACGTAATAATACTTGATATAACAAGAGATTACATTTTGGTAGGACCAAGGAACTGAATGTATGAAGGTGAACCTACCAAAACTGCAAGTCCGAACAGAAGTTACAACAACAACATGAAAGTTGACGGGCTGCAAATAAAGTATCAGATCTCCCCGGCGGGAAAAAACGAAACCCCCGCCGGATGAGGATACTATTTACAATCCTACTTGAGATTTACACAAACTCAATGCATAAAATTCATGAATCAACGAAACAAAACCTGTTCGTTTATTGTAGAGATCACAATAGGCCTTAAAAGCTCAGCACTAAAAGGCAGACTTACAGAAATGCCGGGGACTAAATACAAATCTGTCACAAATTGAGCAATAACAAACGAGGTCGCGAGAGCCCGTAAAAACCCACAGCAAACACAGCGGGTCGAACTCATTGTTCGTGTGGAGACGCGATATTGAATACGGTAATTTCCCTATTAATTCACCTTCCAAATTTAATTCGAAAACGGTCGATTTTTCCGCTGTCGTGATTTTGTCCATCCTAATAAAACGAACACGGGAGCATTTTCAATATCCGTGAAACAATAAATTCGAACTCTCCCGTTTTCGCCACGGAGTTCGTGCCGATGAAAGTAAAGTGAATATGTTACTAGAATCTCGTATAGTATATCGGCGTATGCTATTATTTGTAAGCGCAGAGAAACAACAGGGAATGGTACAATATAATCAGACTGAATTACTATTACTTACAGTCTATAAGGAAATAAATTGATTCAATTAACTCCGCAGTCCTGTAATTTTATCCTAACTTGATCGCGTTTCGCCGCAGTCGGGAAAAATATATACGGTAGTCCCCGCACGTGGTCGAGTGTCTGCACACGGCCCGCTATTGAATCATTCTTCAGTTTCCAGCGTTCGTATATCAAATATCTTTCTTTAAACCAGCATTCCTTTATTTGAAAAGCACACATTATTTTAAGTAACAAATTTGAGAGATCTTCAACGTTAATATATTTGTTCGTCGTATATGCTAAACCATTTACCTGCCCGACCTGCCCTGTATTATTCGTATGGGAGGCACTTGGGCCGTGTTCAAAGGAGGCACTGGAAGGGAGCAGAGTTCAAACTTTGTCGGGTGACGTTCCCGCGCAGATATCAAGTTGTAACGTGTGTGCTGGTGAATTGCATCAGATTTCTTCACAGCAACTGAATTCATCGTTTGGGGAAAGCAAGATGCGATTTAACCTTTCGGTATGCTGTATGCTATTCGTTATATTTTCAGGTGAAGTGGACAATCAAACGACCATTATTTGACGTCAAAAATGAGCCATCAGGTTCTCTGATTTTTCTCCCTTCTAATAATACTCAACATACAATACAATATCTAATAGCATGTTCGTGAAAGAGGCCGTATTTTTATTATTATCATTATTAAGGTTCACTGTATAGGAAACAAACTTGAAACGATGTGTTCACATCGCACGACATAATAGTATACCCCCTCAGTGCCCCTCAATTTCCAACTGAAACACCAAGCCTCCACATGAATGGCATTTGCTGCAGGTCTCCTTTGATATTTAAATTGTCAATGGCTACATTGTTTTGAGTACCGGGATAGTTTGCTAATGAAGTGTTTAGTTTATTTTTAGCCTGTCCAGCTATTTCCCCATTCAGCACAGCTTGTCCTCCAGAGAAAACCACATAAAATGGAAGAATCCAAAGTCAGGATAGCGGTGACAAGATGTTTGTTTCCAGTGGAGAGAATTTGAACAGCATGAAATATATAGTGAAATAGGAGAGTCCACGTGCAGCATGCAAGTTTCACCCAGACTGGAAATGACACTTATTCATATGCAAATGAGATCGTGTGTAATAACATTGAATTGACTGCCTGGGGAATACCTTGTCCCTTCGGAAGCCCAAATTCAGCTCTGGGTGAGGATGCGCGATTCACCAGCAAGAGGCAATTGAAAGGGGTTTCAAATTAACGCTGCAGTATTGTGGGTTTGTGTGTTAATGTGTGGCCCTTGTTCGTCCTGTAAATTTCACAATACCTCATTCAAACTTGTTATATCTTGGCTTTGATTGCATCTATCGTTTAATGAAACATAGACAGGAAATCACACAGTTGACAAACGTCAGTTTTCCCACCAGGGCACACAAAAGCGATGTGAAGCGCGGACAACAATCATCTCTGCATGTGCTCTGTTTTGTTCAAATATAGTTATCATAAAGACTTACTCTTTCCGGTTTTGTTAAATATTTTATTGTGAATGAAAATATTTCTTACGAATACCCACGAACTTACCAAAATTCCAGCAATCAAAAATTCTTTGGAATTACACCGCGCATTTTTACACTAAGAATCAAAACATCGCTATCGCCATTCCATTACTCTATATGCTAAACAAATTTGAGAAACATTTAAATGGCATTAGGTAAAGTTTCGGAGATGAGAACATACCAGTATTTAATTAATATTCAGAACGATATCATACTTCGACTTTTACTTTTAGTAAACTGTTACGGTACCGGTACCGTAATAGATATTCTCATACTTGAAACAAACCAATCGAAACGTGTATTGCCGACTGACACTCGGTTCTCTTGTACAATCCGCCGTTAATTCAACATTAATTTCGTGTCATAGGTCCGGGATATTTATTCAAGTCCTGGATGGTGTGTGTAAAATCATGCACAGTGAAGACCAAAAAGTCTATGACAGTCCGCTAATCTGTCTAAAACTTCGTGATACAATCCTACACAAATTTGCCGTTGGTTCATTTGCAGGGTTCACAACAACAACGTCGACATACCGAACGACTCGAACATGGAATACTCTAATATGTGTATAGTTTTATATTTCCAGAATATTCATTCAATTCCATGTCAGTTAGGTTTCATAATATAGATCATAGCTAATACTGAACAAAAAGGAAGGAATACGTTCAATGTTTTGGCCTACTTTTACGATGTTGTTATGGACGCGAATTTACGGACGTCAGCTCAAAAATCTGCATGATCGTGCTGAACTTGTCACTCGATAAATATGCTCGACTTCCTCGAATAAAATTAGACGCCTTTATCAGGGTAGAGGAGATTTTCTGACATCATACACTGCATTTTATGGAAACTGATGAGATATCAAAGTTAATACACGGTAATAAATACGATCACTACGACCACGGCGAAGCGGTCCGCCATTTTGGATTCTCCGTGAAAGGCGGCGCGACATTTAATTCGAACACTCGCGTTTTTCTAGAATTCGCTCAACAAATAATTCGAAAGTAGCCAATTTTTGGATTGCTGAGTTTCATCACTACATCGCGAATTAATAGGGAAATTACCGTACACATTGTCTCCATCACGCAGGACTGTGTTATCAGATAAGCCCGAGATTCATATTGACTTCAGAAAATATCGTCGGGCAATAATTTCAAGATATAGGAAATTTTGAAAACTCTGACAAGAGCCAATTAATTTAGCGACGTACGTCCGAAGACAATAAACACATGGCAGATGGAAAAACAAACCATGTGAAGTCTAAAAATTTGCCCAGACAAAATTTTGAAAGAAGACAGAAATGTGAAAGAAAACTATCCCCAAAATATTACCTATTTAATCACCATCGAACCATTGACAAAAATGACATAGGTGAGATAACATACGGCGAGGAAGCATTCTTTTGTCTGACATTTAATACGAGGAAGACCATTATTCGAAGCAGACGGCATATCCGGCACCAACGCTAAAAGCGCATCCAATTTATCCGAAAAACCATCATTGACGTATGTTCCTAACTTTTCACTGAAGAAAAGGAATCAACAGATGAACTCGACGAGACCGGAATGGGCGAACGAGTGATATAACTTCAGCGAGAGGTTGACAAATCGTGGACAACCGCATGCTTCAAGAAACGGAGTCTGCGACTGACGAACATGGTGACCTATATAAGAAGGTGAGACCGAAAGACGTGGCAAACGGCGTGGAGGTGTAGGAGAACGTCGAGTCGAAGTACGAGAAACGGCATACCGGAGAATGGGAAGGCCGAAAATAGTACTAGAATTCCCGGTGGACGAGAGCTACGACGAACGTGTGAATACAAAGTGCGGCGCCTTAAAAATCTCACACCCCGGGATACAAACTCAGATCCTCTAAAATTGAAGTCCCGTAACATGTCATTTACGCTATTATAGAATCGCTGATTCATCGATAGTCGAAACCGCAAAACAGCAATTTTGACACTCAAAGGTAGGTCCGAACGACCCACCATAAAACGAGAAACAGATTTAGAACTGCGTTTTGATTTAACCCGCAAAGGAGAAACCGACATACAACGACGTTTATTTCGTTTAGAGGTAACGGAGTGTGATAAACCAATAGACAATGGAGAGGTCGAGATAATATGCGACCCCACTGCCTTCTTTTGTCCGACGAGAACAATGGACGGCTCCGCACGGTAGGTTTGTGGCGAGAAGTCTTTGTTGAACTAGACAAAGGAACCGGTTTAGCTGCAACTCCAGACATTGCCATACCTGTACACGCTAAGCTGTCTAAAATTTGTGATTTATCTAGACGCACAGTCCCGCTTGGTGGTATATTAACAGAAGCGGGCGAGGTCTGATTACTAAGACCATGGAAAACATTTAATACAATTCCAACGATATCTTCGTTAGTTTTCATGTCATTAACAAGAGCAATTTCCAACAGGCGTCTGTCGACTTCCGAAAGAGACGGGTCGTCAGGCGCCTGCAAAAGGTAAGCCCGTCTAGCTTGAGCATAATCCTTCCAAGCTAACGGGTTCCATAATACACATTCGGCGCAAGTACTATGCCGATAACACAACTCTTTACAAGTAAAGCAAACCGTGTGGGCGTCCAAACTGGACCAAAATTGCCCACACGAACTACATGCATTAGAAATCGGAATCTCAGACATAGCTAATGAAAGAATTTCCAAAGAAGAAAGAAACACAAGTCAAACTGATAAAGATACTGCGGGTCGTTAACAACAACAACCCAGGTTGTATAAACACTTCCTTGATGTGCACTGGTCGAGGTACAACAGAGAAAAGAGGACTAGAATGGTTTCAGCAGAGCCTTTGTGGTGATGCCGCTGGGATGGGTGGGAGAGCTCTCCTAGGGGCGGACAACTCTCCGCTAGGGGAGCTAACTTTTAGTTTTAACTTCCGTTTTCTGCGTTGTATCATCTTCCTGACGGAGATTAGTGGGCATGAATTGAAACAGGTTTAAGATTTGGGAATCAAATAGTAATATTACAGGCTGGTTCAGGGTTTCATCCAAGCATTCGTCTATTTCTGGCACACATCAAAACATGTCTGCCATAACAGAAGGGTGTGTTTTTTGGTCAATTAAGATGAAGCAATTGGCAGTTATTTTTGTGCCAGAAGGTCATCAAATGGACTTCAGATATCAACTGTTTCAGCTCTAGCTACCAGTTAATGAGACTGGTTCCTTCAACTGAATATACTGGTTCTCTTGTGGTTTGCTTTACATGAAGGACCATGTAATCACAGTGAAACCTGTGAATACTGACACCTGAATAAACTGACGTTATCTTTGGTCTCAGTAGTTAAATTTAAGGTATTTTGAACCCAAACCCTGTTAAAACCGCACTATAATCTGGCCCCAAGCTTGATCAGTATAAAACAGGTTTAACAAATTACTCCACATTTTTCTGAGATCAGAGATAGGCCTACATTGTCATATTAAATGATGAAATATCCTTGCCCTGGTGTATTAAAATGAAATGAATGTGTTCATCAGTAGTTAGTCGGGTCTGTGCTGTAGTATTTCCTCAGGAAACCTTTGCCGGTTACCATGATCCGACAATGGGTAACCTATAGTAACCTGTAGCATGCGATGCTTGAGGGTTAAATACATGCTAACACAAAATCTTAAGGCAACCCATAGAGGGACTTCTAAAACTGGAATTGGGAATTGGTGCAAGCAGCACAGGCCTATTAGTGGGGAAGTGGCGACATTTATCCCCGCATGGAGGTAATATAGGTGTACTATAGCATAGAAGATCAGGGAATATGTGAGAACTTACAAAAAGTACCACTCGCCACCATTGCTCAGGTAGAACGTAATCGTAACGTTTATCATACTCAACAACTGTAGCGATCACCGTCCAGAGCAGGATGAAGAGGAAGTTAAAACAGACTGCAATCCAAGCACCAAGGCTGAAACGGAAGAAAGTATCTGTATGATTATACAAATTCAATGGTTACACAACAGTCTCCTACATTCTACTGTGTAGACAGATACCTAGTGACAACAGTCTCCTACATTCTACTGTGTAGACAGATTCATGTAGCTAGTGTCACAGTCTCCTATATTCTACTGTGTAGACAGATACCTAGTGACAACAGTCTCCTACATTCTACTGTGTAGACAGATACATGTAGCTAGTGTCACAGTCTCCTATATTCTACTGTGTAGACAGATACCTAGTGACAACAGTCTCCTACATTCTACTGTGTAGACAGATACCTAGTGAAACAAGCAAGAAGAAATCGCACTTTAAAACTGTATGTAGGAAGACAAACCATTAACAAGCTTGCTTTAAATGAGAGAGACAGGGATGCAAATATTGTGTGGCCCTCTATTCAACACTGCAAAAATGGTTGTGATTCAATGGCATCAACACTTATAGAGAGATTCATTGAGGAGATTGAACATTGTCAAGCTATCTGACAGAAGGAACAACAACCCCGTAGTCCTTTAGCATTTCCAAATTGAACATGGGCGCATTTCTGACATCAAATAATGTATTGAACATATGAAAAGTTCTGCTGGTCAGAAATAAATACAGAGCTGTAATATTCATATATAGTCAACATCAACCTTAAAAAAGAATATAGCGGTCCATGTCCCCCAACAGTGGCACCAGTTATAGTAGATTAAGCAAGTATAATCTACTATAACTGGTATCACTGCTGTGGAACCAATTACAGTGTTTTCCTCAGCTTTTTGGTCTTGGAGAGCATCCGTAGAGTCCTTCTGCTTTTATTGTACAGAAACAAAATTTAAGGTAGCCCGCCTGTGGCGCAACCTACAGACACAGGTGTGTGTGTTAGTCTCACAAACTTAGAGACAAACTGCAGATATAAAAAGCTACTAAAATATACCCACACACAAATTTATGTCCTTTTCACAGCAAAGATTTCCACTCACCTGCCAAACTTTCGCCACTGAACTTGTAGTAATCGCAGAAAGACTTTGTGCGTTACCAGATCATACTGTCTGTATGCTACAGCCACTTGTAACTGAAATACAACAGAGTGAAAAGACTAGTGTAAAAAGAATGATACAAATGCAACAAAAGTACAAACGCAGATAAAAGGCAATAAAGATTTAGTTGAGATTTGATCAAAATAAATTTAGAATTCAACCTTTTATCATCTACATGTATGGTTATTGTATTTATCAGACGACTGACCCTGGGACACATTATTAGAGAGATTGGTCACTTCATTGTATTAAGTATGGATGTTATTCTAACTTCAATATATTGTCAAATTGGCTTTTGAAAAATCTCAGAAATGATCATGATGATGTTTATTATTGTAACACTAAATTGCATTCTTGCCAACATCTTGAGAAATATAGTAGAAGTAAACTTTGCATAACAATGTGTTCAAATCCAATATAACATAGATTTCTCTGTAATATACCATTTCTACAAAAAATTGAAACTTTCATAGATTGTACCAAATTGCAAAGACGTTCATCTTACTCGACTGATTCTTAATCAGGTAATGTTATAAGACAAAAATGTCACAATATGGCAAAACTTGGCTAAGTTATACATGAAGATATTTTTTGTCATTTAGAAAGTGATTGTATAACAGTACGTTTGTTATTTTGAGATTACACTATCATAGTATGTATCACAGATACTAGTGCTGAAAATTGGTCGAGTCCCATGTAGGATTCGAACCAGGGACCACCAGAGTAAGGCACCCAACCGCCAGCACTATATGTCAGCAATCTAATTCACTCGGCCATTGGGCCTCCCACAAAAATAGGAGGTAGCAGACCAGTAGTCTTGAAAGCGAACATTTGGGTGTCTTACTCTGGTGGTCACTGAATCTGTGCCATACTAAGAATAGTGTAATCCCATAATAACAAAAACACTGTTAAGTTACACATGTAGGAAATTAAAGAAAGTTCTCAGCATTGTAACAAAATACTCCATTGTATAGCATTAAGCAATAGGATTTCTAATCACTCTAACATTGTATCCGATCAGTACCTTTAACATGCCAAAAGTGATACCAAAGTCAAAGAAAGACTGAAATTCAAATAATGGACCTTTCCCAATTTACAATGTAATTCTAAGACACAGTTTTGCCCCAGCGAACAGATGAGTTCATTGACGCATGATTCCCAGCATCAATTAGTGTTTTACACTTTTCTCTCCTTTCTAAGAAAACAGTATGGGAAATATTTTTAATCAGTGACAACAGGATTATTTTTGACTTGAAATTGCCAAAATTATCATCTATGTAAGCATACTGGTCTTTTCTTGGAATAGTATGATAATTTGGCATTTATTTACCATATTTACATCACCTATCAATTAAAGGTAAAAAATATGCCCCATGCTGTAGGCATAGGCAGGATAGGAAAAGTATGAGCCACAACTTTATGCTGGGAGTCACATGTCAATGAAACTGTTGTCTAGGTATTAAATTGAGAAAGGTTCATTCAGACTTCAGATAAAATCTAAGTCAAGGCCAAATACAGGTTTCAAATTTGGGTACCGAAAGCACCTTCAAATTTGGGATCAAAACTTGAAAATATAGTATAACTAAGCAAATATGCACAAAATTATAAAGAAACCCTTAAAATAAGAAAGGTTTTAAGACTTTCAACTCCTAAACTTTTTAACAATATTATAAAAAACAGAATCTGTAATTTGGGGGGGGGGGTTTCTGTCATTTGCTGGAATTTGGGTACCAGTTAACAGTATGAATTTGATCCTGTATATGCCCCTGTAAATGTAGCCATATATTCTCCAGCAACCATAAGCTTCAGCAATACTTTATTTATTATTCATGCTATATATTGCAATACCATCCATTAGAAGCATGTACATGTAGAAACTTAACTTCGGGTGTGATATTCCTAGTGGTAAGTATGGGAACCAACAGAAGATAAAAAGTATAGACTGATATGTGTGTGTGTGGGAGGCAGGGTGGGGGGGGGCACTAATATTAGAGTGTAATTTTAGAATTCAAATAATGAATGATTCATTTATCGTCGCATGCAGTGCTGAATCCTGAATCCCATTCTTTTATGTACACCAGATCATGTGATCCATAACTGCAAATTTGAGAAACAAAAAAGAACTCAAATTTAGTAGCTTTGAGTCAACTAACTTATGTTAACAACCATCACCTTGAGTTAACATGCTCAACAGTTAATCTTACATCACTTAGGGTAGCATGATCTTTTGATGTGGGGGACACTGGATAACAACTGTTGTGAGGAAACAAGGGGTATTTATGGTGCAAAGGGGCAGAAAATGAAAACAAAAAAGTTTTTTAATAGAACTCCTCCTCATCAAGAACCCTGTCTGTTTACTGGGTGGTATTAATACATGCATGTATTGTTAGCCATGCAGTTACCAGAGATATCTGAACTGCCATTACTGGATTATATCGTGCCAGGAAAGCTGTACATCACTCAAGTGTTCCACACCCTGTTGAACAGACAAATACTGAGGTAGAAAACTTTTGTACTATGTACCATAGTACTTTTTGTACTGCATCCCATGGTACTTCTGTATCATGGACAAAGATCTACTATGGTACTTTTGTACCGTGTACTATGATACTTTTATACCATGATACTTTTTACTGTGTACCATAGTTCTTTTGTACCTTGTATCATGGTATATCTGTACCGTGTACTATGGACTTTTGTACAGTGTACCATGCTACTTTTTACTGTGTACCATGGTTCTTTTGTACCTTGTATCATGGTATATCTGTACCATGTACTATGGTTCTTTTGTACCTTGTATCATATAATATCTGTACCGTGTACTATGGTACTTTTGTACCGTGTTGTACCATGGTACTTTTGTATTGTGGTCCATGGTACTTTTGTACCGTGTACCATGGTACTTTTGTACCGTGTACCATGGTACTTTTGTACTGTGTCCCATGGTACTTTTGTATACACGTATATGTATACACCGTCCAAAATACTGTGTTATATATGATTGCTAAGCACTTCAGACTCAATTTCTCACGAACTATTATCAAAGGGGACAAATCCTGGTGAACCTTTACTTTCAACTACTTTATCGTCGAGTTCGACTGTACCTTTAAATTCACCCGACAGTCGAGTACAAGACATCACAGATCACTCATCTAGTCATTTTTCTTTATAAATTCAACATTTTTACAAATGTAATCAGAACCCAGTCGAGTGCACCCGTTTATTCGATCGCATTTCTTTTGGTATGTCACCAACTGACAGCGGCGCCAATCGCTATTTTTAACTCTACTACTCCACTCTGCAAGTGGGTTACTCAGGCCATACTCGGGTCTAACACATCACTGACGTCACGGACCAGTGGAACGACATTCTTACTCACCCAGATCAGTTAGAGTGTGTCGTGTTAGCCAGTCAAACACTCTGTATGTCTGTACATGTGTGGGGTAGGTTAATTATCACTGATTAAAAGTTTGAGAAGACAATTACTGGGACTTGTCAAATTTCCATCAAATATTTGTTGAAAATCCAGCATAAACTCACTCACCGGAGATTGGGCAAAACTTCCTGCTTTGTTCTCTGGAAGAAAACAAAAATGGACAGATGGACAAGTGAATCAGAAAGGGGATGAAGTCTGAGCATGCATATCTAAACCTTGAACATCAAAACAGAAGCTGTCTGTTTCGGGCAATGCATTGAGTAAGTTTAGCAAGAGTTAAGCTCCCTGAATATATGAGAGAATGGGTTTTGGGCGAAGCTTTTTTTTAGAAGATAGTGGGTGGAG
>JAVTVY010029501.1:0-12415 GCA_036873755.1 Hanleya hanleyi | reverse complement strand
CATCCTCGTCATCGCCGTTATCTCCGCTTCGTTGTCAACGAACGCCGTTTCGAATGGCAGGTTCTCCCATTCGGGGTCAACATAGCCCCTTGGCTGTTTACCCGCATTACCTCACCGGTCATGGCTTTTCTACACCTGCGGGGTATTCAGATAGAGGTTTATATAGACGACATCCTCCTATGGGCAGCGGACGAGTCCCGTCTCAACATGCAAGTCCAGTTCACACTTCTGGTCTTACGTCATCTAGGATTCATCCCTCATCCTCTCAAGTCAGAGTTGGTCCCGGCTCAAGTTCGCCGTTACATCGGCGCAGTGTTCGATACCCGTCATCAACTGGTGTATCCTCCGGAAGATCGTTGGGACAAAATTCAGCTGTTAATCCGAAAGTTTTTGTCATCAACGTCACGGACACGTCAACAGTGGCAAAGTTTGGTAGGTTTGCTCACTTCCACTCAGGACCTAACTCATTACGGCCGACTACAGGTGCGTCCACTACAGTATCATCTGTATCCTTACCTACAGACACCTTCCATAAATCCAGCGGTGCCGGTATTGACGTCTCTTCATCCATATCTGATCTGGTGGCAATCCCGGCTCAACGTCATGCAGGGCGTTCCATTCCGTTTTCCGGCTCCGAGTCATCATCTGTACACCGATGCATCCGAGACCGGTTGGGGTGCCCATCTGGACGAATTAGTAGTATCCGGCAGATGGTCAACGTTGGATGCCAGTCTTCACATCAACCTTCTGGAGATGAAGGCAGTCATTCTGGCGGTGCAACATTGGAGTCATCGTCTCATGTACTCGTCTCTTCTGATTGCGACGGACAATTCCACAGTGATTGCTCACATCAACAAGTTGGGAACAACACGCTCGCTTCCAATGTTTCGCCTTGTGTGGGATCTCTACGAGTGGACTCGTTTTCATCACATTCATCTACACGCCCGCCATGTTCCGGGCCGGCTCAATGTCTTAGCGGACAGCTTATCACGTCCGGACACCGTTCTTCAGACCGGGTGGCAACTTCATCCGGAGGTGTTCCAGCAGATCTCCATCATCTGGGAGTCGCCGCTGATCGATCTGTTTGCTACGAGAAACAACGCCCAATTGACCCTGTTTGTCAGTCCGATTCGGGATCCTCAAGCCTTCGACATCGACGCCCTGTCAATCAATTGGGACAACTTCCTGGCTTATGCATACCCGCCGATCGCCCTAATTCTGGAAGTACTTCAGAAGATTACCCGTCACGACTGCATCATTCTACTCGTAGTCCCGTGGTGGCCTCGGCGACAGTGGTTTCCGGTATTGCTCCCGCTTCTCACCGCCCCGCCACGTCGTTTGCCAGTGTGGCCCGACCTGTTACGTCAACCGCACGGGTTATTTCATCACAACCCTCGGTGGCTCAACCTACACGTTTGCAGACTATCCAGAATGCTCTCGCAGTCCAGGGATTTTCAGCAGAGGTTGCACGAACGATGGTTTCAGCCAATCGATCTTCCACATCGCAGCTCTATCAGGCGAAATGGGCCTATTTCGTCTCCTGGTGCCGAGGACATGATGCCGATCCCGACTCTGCCTCTGTTTCCCTAGTAGCTGACTTTCTCCTTCATCTTCATCGTGATAAGAAGTTTCAAATCAGCACCATTGAAGGCTATCGATCTGCTCTGGCTAGGGTGTTACGCCTTACTTCGGGTGTAGACATTAGTCTAAACGATAATATCTCTGCGCTCATTCGCGCCTTCGCGTTACAGTCTCGCTGTACGCGCCAACTGTTACCGAAATGGGATATTGGTGTGGTTCTGTGTGCTCTGATTCATCCACCCTTTGAACCTTTGGAATCCGCCTCTATTAAAGCTGTGTCTTATAAGACCGCCTTTTTGGCGGCGTTTGCTTTAGCGTCTAGAGTATCTGAACTTCATGCCCTTGAAAGATCTTCTATGACCTGGACGGCGGATTGGTCTCGCATTTCTTTTCGGCCCATTCCTGAATTTATGCCAAAAATGAGTGTGCGTTCAGGTCCGTGCGCTCAACGATCGTACTCCATTCCGGCGTTGTCAGACTTTGTGCATGGGCTCGAAGACGACCTCCTGTTATGCCCGGTCCGGGCTATTCGCCACTATCTTACTCGTACCGACTCCGCTCGCGGCTCTCGGCGCCTGTTATTTCTGTCTCTTCGCCCGTCGGCTTTGCGTGATATTACCAAAAATACCATCGCCGCGTGGTTGAAGAAAACCATTAAATGGTCTTATCAGTTGGCCATAGACGCTCCCCCTCTGTTGTCGAATGCTTCTTCTCATGAGATTCGCGCCATTGCTTCGTCATGGCCATTATGGAAGAATTTGTCCCTCCATGACATTGTCCAATCTTGTGCCTGGACGGCGAACTCCACGTTCACCAACTTCTATCTGAGAGATATGTCAGTCCAGGCAGAAGGGATATCCACGTTTGGGCCGTTAATAGCGGCCCAACACGTGGTCAACTAAATTCCAAAAAAGGGGGGGGGGGCGGCAGTTTGAATCATCACAGCAAATCTGCAAATTGCTGTATCATCTCATCTCATTCATACTATTGGTCCACAATTGATTGATCTCATATGGAAGGAAGAAATAAGTCAGATGGACGACCTTGGATCCTCTAAAGAGATGTCAGACACTGTATCATCACCCTAAGATGTATGTATCCATGGTGAGTGTGATCTTTACCTTAACTGCGGTTTTTGATTGTGTCCTTCAGGTTGAATCTGACGTCCTTCTCAATGATCTCAGCGCCGTCTTTTGCACTCAACTCCCTAGAATGATGGTTGGATGGAAGACGATTGTGGACTGAGAGTGGTGTGACTTGGCGATCACTAGGCCCGGAACAGACCCTGCCTCGACCGGTCTTAGGAACAGCCAAGATAAATAAGCCTTACCAAGTAGACTGTATATCCCAGGGTTGAGGTTCTCTCTTGGTATAGACGGCTTCCCGAGTAGTACCTATACACTGCGTTGCAGTACTCTCTCGGGGGGAAACTAATAATTTCCACACCACAAACACAGCTACATGGCTGTGAACAATCAAAGATAAGTACATCAGTATCTTATTCACATGTTTAACCTTTTTATGTTGATAATCAAGGTTTCATTTGTTGATTATGGATTGTTCATGCTATGCCCATGTTTTTCTGTGTTATTCCAGCGGTCACTTAGCCTACTTTGATATACTACAAGACCGAGGTTCCCACCTCCGTATGTTGGTACTGTGGCATTAATTAAAGCAGGTTTAAGACTTAGGCAACAAACATCAAACATTTATAAACAATGTTTCTGTTTGTAACTAAGTCAAACCTGCTTTAATTTAATGTGCCCACCCTTCCGTCCCCTCGTACCGCGGCCTTGTTTCATTACTGGTCTCGGTTTGAGAAAGAGGATGAGAAATGAGGCTACAGTCGCCTATATAGTGACCACGCTGGATTTGAGTGGAGAGCTCTCCTAGGGGCGGACAACTCTCTCCTAGGGGAGTTAACTTTTTCTTTTAAACTTCCGTTTTCTACGTTTGATTGTGCAATTAATAAGGGATTAATGGCATTAATTAAAGCAGGTTTGACTTAGTTACAAACAGAAACATTGTTTATAAATGTTTGATGTTTAGCTGAATAATCTGAGAAATAATCATCCTTGCCATTGTTGGATATGAGTAAAATAAAGGAGAGCAATCTAATCACTTTCTTCAGAATGTCTCTGATATCTCTCAGGATGATATTAGAAGAGTTGTTGCTATTCATATGAATGATCTTTCAATTAATCTTGTGGTACAGATGTATTCATCACAGGCTCATTGTATGTCCTATCTTGTGGTACAGATGTATTCATCACAGGCTCATTGTATGTCCTATCTTGTGGTACAGATGTATTCATCACAGGCTCATTGTAAGTCCTATCTTGTGGTACAGATCCATACATCACAGGCTCATTGTAAGTCCTATCTTGTGGTACAGATGCATACATCACAGGCTCATTGTAAGTCCTATCTTGTGGTACAGATGCATACATCACAGGCTCAATTTAAGTCCTATCTTGTGGTACAGATGCATACATCACAGGCTCATTGTAAGTCCTATCTTGTGGTACAGATGCATACATCACAGGCTCATTGTAAGTCCTATCTTGTGGTACAGATGCATACATCACAGGCTCATTGTAAGTCCTATCTTGTGGTGCAGATGCATACAGCACAGGCTCATTGTAAGTCCTATCTTGTGATACAGATGCATACATCACAGGCTCATTGTAAGTCATATCTTGTGGTACAGATGCATACATCACAGGCTCATTGTAAGTCCTATCTTGTGGTACAGATGCATACATCACAGGCTCATTGTAAGTCCTATCTTGTGGTACAGATGCATACATCACAGGCTCATTGTAAGTCCTATCTTGTGGTACAGATGCATACATAACAGGCTCATTGTAAGTCCTATCTTGTGGTACAGATGCATACATCACAGGCTCATTGTAAGTCCTATCTTGTGGTACAGATGCATACATCACAGGCTCATTGTAAGTCCTACCTTGTGGTACAGATGCATACATCACAGGCTCATTGTAAGTCCTATCTTGTGGTACAGATGCATACATCACAGGCTCATTGTAAGTCCTATCTTGTGGTACAGATGCATACATCACAGGCTCATTGTAAGTCCTATCTTGTGATACAGATGCATACATCACAGGCTCATTTTAAGTCCTATCTTGTGGTGCAGATGCATACATCACAGGCTCATTGTAAGTCCTATCTTGTGATACAGATGTTTGCATCACAGGCTCATTGTAAGTCATATCTTGTGGTACAGATGCATACATCACAGGCTCATTGTCAGTCCTATCTTGTGGTACAGATGCATACATCACAGGCTCATTGTAAGTCCTATCTTGTGGTACAGATGCATACATCACAGGCTCATTGTAAGTCCTATCTTGTGGTACAGATGCATACATCACAGGCTCATTGTAAGTCCTATCTTGTGGTGCAGATGCATACAGCACAGGCTCATTGTAAGTCCTATCTTGTGATACAGATGCATACATCACAGGCTCATTGTAAGTCATATCTTGTGGTACAGATGCATACATCACAGGCTCATTGTAAGTCCTATCTTGTGGTACAGATGCATACATCACAGGCTCATTGTAAGTCCTATCTTGTGGTACAGATGCATACATCACAGGCTCATTGTAAGTCCTATCTTGTGGTACAGATGCATACATCACAGGCTCATTGTGAGTCCTATCTTGTGGTACAGATGCATACATCACAGGCTCATTGTAAGTCCTATCTTGTGGTGCAGATGGCCACATCACAGGCTCATTGTAAGTCCATCTTGTGGTACAGATGCATACATCACAGGCCTGGCTTCTGGTAAGTCCTATCTTGTGGTACAGATGCATACATCACAGGCTCATTGTAAGTCCTATCTTGTGGTACAGATGCATACATCACAGGCTCGTTGTAAGTCCCATTCACAGGCACAGATGCATACATCACAGGCTCATTGTAAGTCCTATCTTGTGGCACAGATGCATACATCACAGACTCATTGTAAGTCCTATCTTGGTGGCAAGGATGCATACATCACAGGCTCATTGTAAGTCCTATCTTGTGGTACAGATGCATACATCACAGGCTCATTGTAAGTCCTATCTTGTGGTACAGATGCATACATCACAGGCTCATTGTAAGTCCTATCTTGTGGTACAGATGCATACATCACAGGCTCATTGTAAGTCCTATCTTGTGGTACAGATGTATTCATCACAGGCTCATTGTAAGTCCTATCTTGTGGTACAGATGCATACATCACAGGCTCATTGTAAGTCCTATCTTGTGGTACAGATGTATTCATCACAGGCTCATTGTATGTCCTATCTTGTGGTACAGATGTATTCATCACAGGCTCATTGTAAGTCCTATCTTGTGGTACAGATGCATACATCACAGGCTCATTGTAAGTCCTATCTTGTGGTACAGATGTATTCATCACAGGCTCATTGTATGTCCTATCTTGTGGTACAGATGTATTCATCACAGGCTCATTGTAAGTCCTATCTTGTGGTACAGATGCATACATCACAGGCTCATTGTAAGTCCTATCTTGTGGTACAGATGCATACATCACAGGCTCATTGTAAGTCCTATCTTGTGGTACAGATGCATACATCACAGGCTCATTGTAAGTCCTATCTTGTGGTGCAGATGCATACATCACAGGCTCATTGTAAGTCCTATCTTGTTGTACAGATGCATACATCACAGGCTCATTGTAAGTCCTATCTTGTTGTACAGATGCATACATCACAGGCTCATTGTAAGTCCTATCTTGTGGTACAGATGCATACATCACAGGCTCATTGTAAGTCCTATCTTGTGGTACAGATGCATACATCACAGGCTCATTGTAAGTCCTATCTTGTGGTACAGATGCATACATCACAGGCTCATTGTATGTCCTATCTTGTGGTACAGATGCATACATCACAGGCTCATTGTAAGTCCTATCTTGTGGTACAGATGCATGCATCACAGGCTCATTGTAAGTCCTATCTTGTGGTACAGATGCATACATCACAGGCTCATTGTAAGTCCTATCTTGTGGTACAGATGCATACATCACAGGCTCATTGTAAGTCCTATCTTGTGGTACAGATGCATACATCACAGGCTCATTGTAAGTCCTATCTTGTGGTGCAGATGCATACATCACAGGCTCATTGTAAGTCCTATCTTGTGGTGCAGATGCATGCATCACAGGCTCATTGTAAGTCCTATCTTGTGGTGCAGATGCATGCATCACAGGCTCATTGTAAGTCCTATCTTGTGGTGCAGATGCATGCATCACAGGCTCATTGTAAGTCCTATCTTGTGGTGCAGATGCATGCATCACAGGCTCATTGTAAGTCCTATCTTGTGGTGCAGATGCATGCATCACAGGTTCCTTGTATGTCCTATCTTGTGGTGCAGATGCATGCATCACAGGCTCATTGTAAGTCCTATCGTTTGGTGTGGATGCATGCATCACAGGCTTTTTGTATGTCCTCTCTTGTGGTACAGATGCATGCATCAAATGCTCATTGTAAGTCCTATTTTTATGCCCCCCTCTAACTAGAGGGGGGCATATAGCGATCGCTCCGTCCGGACGGACGGACCCACATTCGAACCTTAAGTGGTTACAATTGTGCAACATTGTAGCGAAACATTGTTGAAAGTTGGCTGCAATGTTGCACAATTATCCCAAATATGGATGTTTAGTTCAAAAACACCAAGAAAAAAAAAGTTGATACCTTAAGTGGTCATTCATGCGTCTAAGGACGTCTTAAGTGGTTTCTACCCCTCGGCCAACTTTGGCCTAGGGGTATTGTCGTCATCATGTACGGCTGTCCGTACGTACGTACGTCCGTCCGTCCGTCCGTCCGTTACCGCGATATCTTCAGAACCGTTTCATGCATGGCAACCAAACTTGTTACATCTATTTATCTTCACGTAAATCAGAAGCCTATCGAAAATGAGTCATCTCGGACAATATTTTGCAGAGTTATGCCCCTTTTTACAAATAAAAATCCATTTATGATTTGTTATTGTGATAATTTCATAACTGTTTCATAACTGTTCCATATACAACATCCTAACGTGATACAGTTGTTTCTCTTGACCTGAACTAGATGCCTATCGAAAATGAGTCGTGTCAGAAAGTATTTTGCAGAGTTGTGCCCCTTGTCTAATAAAATCCGTTACCGCGATATCTACAGAACCGTTTCATGCATGGCAACCAAACTTGTTACATCTATTTATCTTCACGTAAATCAGAAGCCTATCGAAAAGGAGTCATCTCGGACAATATTTTGCAGAGTTATGCCCCTTTTACAAATAAAAATCCATTTATGATTTATTGTGATAATTTCAGAACCGTTCCATATGCAACATCATAACGTGATACAATTGTTTCTCTTGACCTGAACTAGATGCCTATCGAAAATGAGTTGTGTCAGAAAGTATTTTGCAGAGTTATGCCCCTTGTCTAATAAAATCCACTAATTCCTATGTTAAGTTTGCATATAATTTCTATATCATGTTTGTATACTATCACATTTATTTATTGATTGGATGACTGATTTATTGATTTATTCTCTTACACAATGCGAAGAATGCCTGCAAATCTGTTTTGAAGATGACACTAGATGCCTATCAAAAATGAGTCGTGTCAGAAAGTATGCCCCTTGTCTAACAGAATCCACTAATTCCTATGTTAAGTTTGCATATTATTTCTATATCATGTAGTATCACATATATTTATTGATTGGATGACCGATTTATTGATTTATTTTCTTAGACAATGCAAAGAATGCTTGCAAATCTGTTTTGAAAATGACATACATGTGCCATTTAGTATACATGTACTGTATTTATCTAGCCATGTGTACTGTTGTTTGGTGCGACATCGATACAGCTCTTTCAATTTATTCCAGAAACAAATTAATTTAAGGGGAGGAAAACTTTTCTTTTTTTTCAAAGAAAGTACACTTACAATACCAGGGGTAAATATTTCTTCCCACAAGCCAATCAATTGGTAGAGACACCCTTACATTATAATAGCTGGGGTTCAGAGCCGAGGGGTTTCGATAGCGCAGCTTCATGTTTCTTCTAAAGTGGTCAACCACCTAAGAATGCCTTGTGCAATTCTCTACAATCCTGTCTAAAATGATGGATTTTCTCTATAAGAAACGATTTTAAAACAGTGTTTTCTCTATAAGAAACGATTTTGAAACACTTTTTTTTTCTTGGTGTTTTTGAACTAAACATCCATATTTGGGATAATTGTGCAACATTGCAGCCAACTTTCAACAATGTTTCGTTACAATGTTGCACAATTGTAACCACTTAAGGTTCGAATGTGGGTCCGGACAGCTGTCCGTCCGTCTGTCCGTCCGAATATCTTGTCCGGGCAATATCTCGGTTAATATTTCATGGACAGGATTGAAACTTGCATGGACTGTGACCAGTGGCTCGTAGTTGTGCAGCGTAGAGTTTTTTCCGAGTTCCGTTATAATTTTCAAGAGTTATGGCCCTTTTTCTGAAATGTCTGTGAATGGGACTTGTCCGGGCTGTATCTTGGTTAATATTGTATGGACAAGTATGAAATTTGCATGATATGTGGTTAGTGGCCCACAGTTGTGCAGCGTAAAGTTTCTCCACGTTTCGCTCATATTTTCAAGAGTTATGGCCCTTTGTTCCTGAATTCTTCATGAATTGAGACTTGTCCGGGCTGGATCTCGGTTAATATTGTATGGACAATTATGAAATTTGCAGGATGTGTGGTCAGTGCCCTGTAGTTGTGCAGCGTGAAGTTTCTCCGCGTTTCGCATATATTTTTACGCCTCGGCCAATTTTGGCCATGGGGTATTGTCGTCGTCTTGTACGTCCGTCTGTCCGTACGTGAGCGAGATAGCTGAAAAACGGTTCCACTGAAGAATTCCAAATTTGGTATGCTTATTTACCTAGTCCAGGACCAGAAGCCTATTCAATTGGGTGAAAACCTTGGCGGCCATCTTTAATTTTATGCAAAATGGATAATGATCCTTATCTCGGAAACCATTCGACTGTTCAGTACGAAAGTTGGTATACATCATCGCTACATCAAGCAACTTTCAATGAATTACCAAACCGGCTTTTCTGATTAGCTGGAAATCCTGGAGGCCATCTTTAATTTATGCGAAATCGATAATGATGCATATCTCTGTTACCATTCACTTGTCAGGCCTTGGTTTTCGTCAAAATTCACGGGAATCCAAATAGATTCTCGCAACCCAGCTCTATGGGAATCCTCGAGAATCCAATGCTATCATTTCTATACAGATTGCTAATATTTTACGGAAATCTGTTGGATTCCCGCAAATTATTTTGCTGGAGTGCTGACGGCTGATTCCCGTGGCAAAACAAGCCCTGCTTGTTTTATATGAAAGTTGGTATACATCATCGATACATCCAGTTACTTTGAATCGGGATCTGATTGACCGAAAACCTTGGTGGCCATCTTTAATTTATGCAAAAACTTTAATGATATATATCTCTGATACCATTTGAGTGTTCTATACAAAACTTGGTATACAGCATCGATGTATCAAGAGACTTGCAGTGAACAACCACATCAGTTCCTCTGAGTGGAAGGAAGGATGGGCGGCCATCTTTAATTTATGCAAAATCATTAATGATCTTGTTCTCTGATACCGTTCAAGTGCTCAATATAAAATTTGGTATACATCATCGATGCATCAAGAGACTTACGACAAATAACAGTTCTGGTTTCTCTGATTGGACGGAAACCTTGGTGGCCATCTTTAATTTATGCAAAATCTTTAATGATGTATATCTCTGATACCATTTCAGTGTTCTATACGAAACTTGGTATACAGCATCAAGAGACTTTCAATGAATAACCACATCAGTTTCTCTGAGTGGCGGGAAGGATGGGCGGCCGTCTTTAATTTATGCGAAATCATTAATGATCTCTATCTCTGATACCGTTCAAATGCTCGATGTAAAATTTGGTATACCGTACATCATTGATGCATCAGGAAACTTATCTAATGAACCGGTTTCTCTGATTGAATGGAAAACTTAGGGGTCATTTCTAATTGCAAAATTTTTGATAATCTGTATATTTATGACTTGACTGCTTGGTGTTCCTGACAGCTTGGTTCAAATTGAATACATTATGAATGTACCCAGAGCCGAGGGGTTTTCAGATGCGCAGCTTCGTATAAAGAGTTATGGCCCTTTTTTCTTCAAATCTTTGTGAATTGGAACTTGTCCGGGCTGGATCTCGGTTAATATTGTATGGACAATTATGAAATTTACAGGATATATGGTCAGTGCCCTGTAGTTGTGCGGCGTGAAGTTACTCCACATTTCGCCTATATTTTCAAGAGTTATGGCCCTTTTTCTTCAAATCTTTGTGAATTGGGATTTGTAAGTCTGGATCTCGGTTAATATTGTATGAACAAGTATGAAATTTGCATGATATGTGGTCAGTGACCGATAGGTATGCAGCGTGAAGTTACTCTGTTTTCGGTTATATTTACTCCTCAGTCCTACGGGCTCAGGAGTATTGTTGTGGCCCCAGCAGTGTGTCTGTCCGTCTGTCCGAGCCGTATCGCGAAAACTATTGCAAGGAATTTCTTGAAACTTACAGGTTATGATCCTTTTATTTTTATTATACGCCCGCCAAAAAGGCGGACGTATTATGTGATGGCGGTTTCCGTCCGTCTGTCCGTCTGTCCGTCCGTCTGTCCGTCCCCCGTGTCCGGTCTATATCTGGAACAGTTTTCTATTTACAGTTCCAATTTTTGGTGAGTGGATACCCTACGGGAAGACGATGTGTCGCGTACCAAAATGAAGGTCAAGGTCAGAGGTCAAAGGTCACTGGCCTAAAAAACAGGAAATCACTGAAGTGTTCGTGTCCGGTCTATATCTGTGAACATTTTCTATCCACAGTTGCAATTTTTTGTGAGTGGATACGCTAGGTGGAGACGATGTGTCGCATACCAAAATTGAGGTTAAGGTCAGAGGTCAAAGGTCACTGTTGCCTAAAATCAGGAAATCATTGATCATTGACAGTTTTCTATCTACAGTTCTAATTTTTGGTGAGTGGATGCCCTAGGGGGAACGATGTGTTGCACACAAAATGTAGGTCGAGGTCAGAGGTCAAAGGTCAGTGTCACGGAAAAATCAGGAAATCATTAAAAATTTCTAATTTTTTGGATTCAATAGGGGGAAACGAGGTGTCGCATACCAAAATATAGGTCAAGGTCGAAGGTCAAAGGTCACTGACCCCAAAATCAGGAAATTATTAAAAATAACTTTTTTGTGTGTCAGTAGATACATGAGGGGGACACGATGTGTCACATACCAAAATGTAGGTCAAGGCCGAAGGTCAAGGTCACTGTGACCCCCAAAATCATGAAATTGTTAAAAATCATGATCTTTTGTGTCCATTGATACACATCCTCACGAGCCAGTGTATCGATCGATCTGTTAGGATCGATAAACTGGCTTGGTTAGTTCTGGATATAAATAGATAAAGAGGTTTCCTCTAAATCAACCCAATCAGTGAACGCGCTAAGCCAGTTGATTAGGCCAATCCGCTGCTGGGTATGAGATATGACGGGATTGAATTTCATTGCGGACTCAACTGCTTTGATGTCAAGTTGAAATCAACATCAGAAGTCAAAGCAAAAACCGTAAGCTTAGAATACCAACATGCTTATTCAAAACAAGCGCGGTGGATGAAATGTACGAGATTGTATAATGGAGGCATCGACTCAAGAACTCACTCGAAAGACCAAAAATGTCAAGGTAAACCCTCTCCAAGGATTTAGGATTTACC
>JAVTVY010029500.1:0-13321 GCA_036873755.1 Hanleya hanleyi | reverse complement strand
CCTGTATTCCACGTTAAAAAAGTTGCCAATTGTACACTATTTCCTTTACCGGTGGCCATAACCAATTGTATAGAAGGATCATCCAATTTCAGTCCAAATTAAAGTTCATTTGCGTAATTCAATTTTATCAATATAGTTCAAAATCAAAAATGGCGGCTGAACTGGGTGCGTTACAAATTTTTACTCGGAAACGGACCGAAACACATTTTTGATAAAGTTGAATGCGATCAATGTAATATGGTACAATTTATTTAATTAAAAGAAATCAAATTGGTTTTAGATTATAGATAATCATGTATGTGTACGATAGGAAA
Organism: Hanleya hanleyi; assembly: GCA_036873755.1. Taxonomy (NCBI): domain Eukaryota; kingdom Metazoa; phylum Mollusca; class Polyplacophora; order Lepidopleurida; family Hanleyidae; genus Hanleya; species Hanleya hanleyi. The sequence continues at coordinate 13,007 of JAVTVY010029500.1, read as the reverse complement.
TGTTTTTGACGTAAATTGTCATTTAGAGCAGTATATTGAAAACCACGAGAAATACGGATTCCGGACTAGAGTTCAAGTTAGCATTTTCGATTGACTGCAGGCCACTAAATCTACCACAAACAAAAAAGAGTTCTCCGTTCAACTCGGCATGTCGTCTGACGGCTCACAACAACCAGAGGAGTTGATGTTTTTGTTCTTTTGTACCGTTCTCGGCGTGCGCGATTTATCACGCCCCTGAGAATAAAATCAGGCGCGCTGTGGTGCGCGATCACACTCGCGCACCTCAAAAACGAAAGACTGTAAACCTGAAAATGAAATTTGAATTTATCGGTTACTCACCTGGTTCTGTCGCTTCCTTTGTACTGGCATCCATCCTTGCAACCTCATCTTGACAAGCATTTCTTTCCATTTATAGCAGTAATACTAGAATATATTTGCACAAAATTTCTCACCCATGTCGAAGTTGTTTAATATGACAAGAGACTGTTTTGATTAAAACCTTGCAAAACAGCATAACACCAAAGATATGATGGATAATTCTCACAATTTAGATGTTAATGTAAATGTTAAATAATTTGATTAGTTAATATATAACTGTGTTGCTTTCTTATATCTCTTCGACATGGGCGAAGCATTTCTTGGAAATATGTTTCAATATTGCTGTGCACATGGGAGCTCAAGCTTCTTTGTTATATTTTGAGTGCCTAAATGGATGCCAGCACAAAGGCCTTAAGAAATTATTCTGGCAAACAATGGAAGTTTAACAGGCACAGTGGACTAAAATACATATACAGGACAGTATCATAACAAAGTTAGCCACAAAATTACCTAATTAGTCCAACGTCTATCGTGTCTTTATTTATTTTATTAACACCTCAATTTACAAACTAGAAATAATAATAATAATAGAGTCTACGTTATTGCAGACTCAATATTCATGTACAGATGTTGCAGGGCATAGGCCTATGCAAAATAAACAGCGGGCCTACGGGTAACAATTAGGCCTAATATACACATGGCTCATCGATTTAATAGTTATGTCTCCCCCAACTATGTCGGGGGGAGACATCTAGTGTTTGTTCTGTCTGTCTGGTTGGATGGATGGATGTCTGTCTGTCTGGATGTCTGTCTGGATGTCTGTCCGTCCCCTTACCTTGTCTGCAAGATATCTTGAGAACTACTGTATGGAATTTCACCAAACTTGGATGGAAACTTCATTGGGATAGCCCCCCCCCCCATTTGATTACGTTTTGGTGTGTGTGTGTGCATTCATCCGTGTCGGGTGTCCGTCCATCTACTGGTACATGTATATAAGGCCTTGTCTGCAAGATATCTTGAGAACTACTGAACGGAATTCCCTCAAACTTGGATAGAAGCTTCAGTGGGATAGCCCCCTCATTTGATTAGGTTTTGGTGTGTGGGCGTGCATTCATCTGTGTCCAGTGTCCGTTCATCTACTGGTACATGTATATACAGGCCTTGTCTGCAAGATATCTTGAGAACAACTGGATGGAATTTCACCAAACTTGGATGGAAGCTTCATTGGGATAGCCCCCCAGTTGATTAGGTTTTGGTGTGTGTGTGTGCATTCATCCGTGTCCGGTGTCCATCCGTCTGCCCATCTACTGGTACATGTATATACAGGCCTTGTCGGCAAGATATCTTGAGAACTACTGGACGGAATTCCCTCAAACTTGGATAGAAGCTTCATTGGGATAGCCCCGTCATTTGATTAGGTTTTGGTGTGTGTGTCTGCATTCATCCGTGCCCGGTGTCCGTCCATCCATCCATCTACTTGTACATACAGGCCTTGTCTGCAAGATATCTTTAGAACTACTGGACGGAATTTCACCAAACTTGGATGGAAGCTTCAGTGGGATAGCCCCGTCATTTGATTAGGTTTTAGTGTATGTGTGTATGCATTCATCCGTGTCCGTCCATCCATCTACTTGTACATGCATTCGTCCGTGTTCGGTGTCCGTCCATCTACTTGTACATGTATATACAGGCCTTGTCTGCAAAATATCTTGAAACTACTGGACGGAATTTCACCAAACTTAGATGGAAGCTTCATTGGCATAGCCTCTCATTTGATTAGGTTTTGGTGTGTGTGTGCGTTCATCCGTGTCCATCGTCCGTCCGTCCGTCCATCTTCATGTACATGTATATACAGGCCTTGTCTGCAAGATATCTTGAGAACTACTGAACAGAATTTCACCAAACTTGGAAGGTTCATTGGAATAGCCCCCTCATTTGATTAGATTTTGGTTTGTGCGTGCATTTATCCTTGTCCATTGTCCGTCCATCCATTCATCTAATTGTACATGTATATACAGACCTTGTCGGCAAGATATCAGGAGAACTACTTGACACTTATTTCTACATTAATTTTATAGCACTTTCCCTTAAATAATGTGCCCACTCAACGCAAGGTGGGAGGTTGGGGGAGACTTATGTTTTTGCTTAAGAAAACAACCAGCATAGGCTTCATGCCGGAGCGGCAACCCAAGGGTCAAAGCGGAACCTCTAGTTCCTTAATTGACGTGCGCTCAAAACTGCTCCTCTGATACTCTTGTAGAAGTTCTTGGTATATTGTTCGTTGTAAAATTAAGGACAGCTTTCCGTCCAGTCTCCGTATGTCAGTTTCCGACCTGTTTCTGCGCAACCGGAAACAGGCTAGAAACTTAATAGCAGTTTCCGGTCCATTTCCGCTGCATTGGAAACAGAGCGGAAACTGACATCAGTTTTTGTCCAGTTTCCATGTACCGGAATCTGGGCGGAAACCTAGGTCAGTTTCTGATCTGTTTCTGCTCAAGCGGAAACCGGCTGGAAACTTGAATAGCAGTTTCCAGTCTATTTCCGCTGGATTGGAAACATGGGGGAAACTCGCGTTGGTTTCCGAGCTGTTTCTGCTCGAGCGGAAACAGGTCTGAAACTCCAGCACCAGTTTTCAGTCCATTTCCGATGCATTGGAAACAGAGCGGAAACTAACATCAGTTTCCCACCCGTTTCCGCTGAAGCGTAATCTGGGCGGAAATTTAAGGACAGCTTTCCGTCCAGTCTCCGTGCACCGGAATCTTAGCGGAAACCTATGTCAGTTTCCGGCCTGTTTCTGCGCAACCGGAAACAGGCTAGAAACTTGATAGCAGTTTCCGGTCCATTTCCGCTCCATTTCCGATGCATTGGAAACAGAGCGGAAACTAACATCAGTTTCCCACCCGTTTCCGGTGAAGCGTAATTTGGGCGGAAACTTAACAACAGGTTTCTGTCCAGTTTCCGTGCACCGGATTCTTGGCGGAAACAAAAACACCTGTTTCCACTGGTTTCCGCATCACGGAAACAGGCTGGAAATGGGGTGTTACAGTTTCCAACTGGTTTCCGCCAAGAATCCGCATTTTTGGAAACCAGTACATTTCACCCAGTGGGTGATTATGCTTCGATATCTTCTTCACACTTGGGTCTAGAGAACCCAGGCTTTTAACACTTTGTGGTTGGATACTAGTTGAGCAAAACGAGAAATCAAACTTCCAATACTTCTGGAATGAAATCTCTGTAATGTCTGTTTTGAACTCTCGTGTATATTCTTTATAGCATAGTCAGTGTTACAGGGCTATATATCGTCGCTCTGAAATATTTGTATCTAATACCGCCCAAGTCAGTGTTAGGGGCCGCGTGGTCATGTCATTCAGTATATCCACATGAACAGTCACAATAAAAGCGGGGTTGCGATAAAAATCATCACAGGGGTCACTTTTGGTTCTTGTGATGTTTTTTAGAAATATACAGTCAGTATATTTGTCGGTGGGGTAATATGACTTCTTGTCAATACGCCGGCTTCGTTTCTCACCGCCCGTTTAATGTTACGTTTAATTATGGTATGTGTTTAATATGTTTCACACATGTTAAACTCTGCTCGACTTAGGTTAAGGATTATCAACTAGCTGCTAGTGGTCAACTCTTATCCAAGAACGACTTTACATGAAGTTGCCGCTTGCATGTATTAATCTAGCTTGTGGTCAATTATTAACCAAGAACAGGTCTATATAAAGTTGCCGCTTGCATTTGTTAACTCCATCAGTGCCATGTCGAAATTATGGACATACAGAAAGAAGATGGATTCAACTTTTCTAATCTCACCAATGTTTCGATATCTAATTAGAGAAAACCAGTTAACTTGCTAGATGAAACGAATGAATGTTACATGAAATGAAAGGAATGAATTCAGGCCAGAAAGTATTGAGAGAAGACGAAAGGCAGATCCCATCAAACTATTTTCAAATATGATGCATGAAGTGAGACAAAATGCATTGAAGCAACAGAAACCCGTGCCCACCCAACGTGTATAATCCAAAGACCTAATTCGTATAACATCCACATCAAAGAAAAATGTGAATGGTCGAAATTGAAAATGTATACCTCAGTTCATATAAATTAATTCGATAAATATATCTCATTCGAAAATGGATACTTGTCAGTTTCTTTGGTTTCATTCTTGAAGCTAGCTATACATTATGGGAACGTTCTATTACACTGTGATGCTTTTTTGATACTGATAAACAAAAACAAACATTCCAATGCCTTCCTTTTGTATAAAAAAGGTAATTGAAAAAATACGAAAAGATCCAATATATATGAATTTGTCAATACAATAGTTATATCACTAGCAAGTGTCAGATCCGACATCAAGATTCAATAATCAGCCGCAGTCCATAACGAAATTCCGCTTCAATAATCGCAAGACCTATTTCGTATGACAGTTAGCCTCAATCTCAATGTGTATAAAATAAATACAAGAAAAACAGTTTTCGATGATGTCGGCAAGACATAATGATGTTCTATACATAAACTCCGAAATCACTGATCATTATTCTTTATCCAAATGAATTCCAAATCGTGTCCAGAGTATCAGTCACGCTCTGAATGCGTTGTTCATTTGAACACTATGTGAAAACACATGATATCCAAACAACCCCCAATCTTAATAAATTAATATCCTATCAATTCTCTCCAATCGTACATGTCGCTATATAGAATATTAAGTATTACAATTGAATTTGGTGTTCTGAGCGCCCTTACCATGAATATTTAATAACATTATGACATCATGGTCTCATCTGGACTAGTCCACTTGCAGTCGGGAAGGGGAGATAGGGTCACAGTGTCCGTTTACTATAACGTTTACACCAAAGACCAGTCTATATATCTACCACGTATTATGGTGCCACAATGTCGAGACCGCGGAAACATGAAAAGACACCCCGCCAGCGCGGCGTCGAAGTCGACTGAGCCAACCAAAATTTCTCTGTCATTAATGTTCCCTTCAAAGCTCTATGAAGTGTTCTCAGGATTGGTTGTCACTCGAGTTACTGCAAGCCTGTTAGTTCCTTCAAGCGACATATCCAAATGGTTGGAGCAGACAGGATTTAATTTTAATCAGATTGAACAGCCTCGGACGTTATAGCGAAAAACAAAGATTAGCTAAAATCTAGTCGCATTGTAAGGCTGTGTTATCTTGCCGTCAGGTATTTGCGCATCCCTCTTCTGTCCATTTTTGCAAATATCAGGCCAGTCTCGGCAAAATGAGATGTACATATGTGATTGGTTGGAGCGATATACAAGAAGTGGCATAAACTGACATCTGGCGGCTAAAAAGCAACCATATGACTCAACCACAAGCTTTTCTCGACACCTCACATTCAGACCTCAGACCCGAGAATACGGTGGACTTAGCCTTAGTATCTCAGCCGCGCTGTTATTGCAGCTGTTTATGTGAAGAATATGAAGTATCCACACGGCCCCTAGCACCGGCTTAAGCGGATTTAGATACACTAGCTCGGGCGCTGTGATGACAGATCAGCTCAAACAAATAACTCGTTTGTTGTTAATGGATCATAGCATCGAGGACGCCTGATGGCGTAAATGTCTCAGCATGGGGTAAACATGGTGAATGCAAGAATACCCTGAAAAACTAACCTGTAATGCCCGACGTCGTACGGCTTAAATTTCCCACCAATATAATAAACCTACACATATTTGTCGAATGACATATACAGGGGGCGGGCCTCGGAGACTAACAGTCTAGCAGCAGATACTTACCATATACAGGTAATACATTGGAGCGATATACAGAAAGATGGTGAAAATTGACGACGTCTGGCAACTAAAAGGCCACCATATGACTCGGCTTCCCTCGGCACCTCACATTCAGACCCAAGAATGAGGTGGATTCTCGAACGTAGCCTAAGTATCTCGGCCGCGCTTTTATTGCAGCTGTTCATGTGCAGACTATGAAGTATCCTCACGGCCCCTATACCATCTTAGTTTACCGAGATAGGAGACCATCCCAACACGGTCGCCATTTCGATTCTACCCATATTTCATTGCAAACAAGATTGAGCAAACAGACCATCTCCAGTAATAAAGTCGTTTCTTATTCATTACAATTAATGTTTCCTCCCAATCCCTTACTGTGATTGTCTTAAAGTTACGTATACCGATGCAAAATTGATTATAATCCAAGTTTTCACAATATAACCTTGAGTGGACAAGATACATGAGGAATTCCAACTAACCCCGATTTTTGTGGGACACACTCAATCAGATTTTGTTTTTCTGTCCTATTTCAGGCCAGATTATTAGTTTGCCACCCACAAAATTTTATTAATTTACTTCTGTACAACACTTGGTTCAAATGAAACCCTTTGAAACACTATCCAGATATAAGCGGAACATTTTATAGAAATAAAGAAAGAAAAAAAAACAGAACAAGGCGCGATAATCAGACACAAATAAAGGAAAAATACAATTTCTAGATTCATGACGTCATAGCGACGAAACTGAAGCAGTTACCGGAAGTCTGATTACTGTATCTTTCAGGTCGATATCCAGAAGCAATGCGTGGAGCATTTCAGTATGATAAACCGCGAACTAAAGAAAATACGGCAGGGTAATCTCCCCTACCCCCATTTGGATTTAATGGTGTCATGACCGGATAACATCTATATGAATCCATGCTGAGGTCAAATGAGACTTAGTAGAAAGACGTATCTGGTCTAGAATTAAACGGTAAACATATATCTTTCAGGATTATATGTCAAATATCATCAAGAATGGATTACTGCGAAAGAGACAGAGAAAATCGGAGAAAATATTTCCCAAAATTCATGAGACAAAGGCTTCTCGAGCTTATGACGTCACTATGACGTGGCTATATTAGCTAGAGGAATTTGGACTGTCTTATCTGAAAGGTCATTATTCGGTGGTAAATTTGTGTAAGTTTCAGATCTCGAAGCGCAGGGGTAATAAAAATATAATGGCTGAATTACCCCTACCCCCATTCCGGTTTTAAATTTTTCAAAACCAGTCAGCATCAAACAATTGCATGTATTCAAAACCAGTCAGCATCAAACAATTGCATGTAGCAACCTTAGGCACCACCGTAGATATCTACATCAGGTATTTAACTGACCGGGAGATGTTGATCTTCATGAAAAAGAAGTCAAACAAAATCTACGCGGGGGGTGCTACGGAATGACATCTTCTCGCGAGTGGCTACCGGACTACAAAGGCGAACCCTTGACCAACTTGCATAGCAAACCGCGTTCCGCCCACACTCCAGTTACGTGACCTAGAAAAACTGCGCTGATGGTACATGTGTATATAATACGTTTGGGTTTTACTTTCGCTGCTAAACTATTCGCTGATACCGAATGTAAAATATTTAATCCAAGCACGCATAACAATAAAATATTAATGGATAGACCAGTGAAATTTATAGAAATCCGTGCGTTTCAACCCAGTTCAAGTCCTTCACTTCAGTGGGAAGGTGAAGTCGGATACACTGACATCGCGGGCCGCCTTTAAAGCTTCGGTGTTTTCTGCCTTTGCCTGGCTTGTTGGATGGTTTGATGGTAGATGAATGGGTTTATTTTCTCTTCAAATAGATTTTGTTTTAAACTATGTTTCCTTTATATTTATTAATGTTCATGGTTGTTGAAAAGGTGCAAGTTCATCTGTCACTGGATATCGCACAAGCTATGGTGTTTTCGGATCTGTTGTCAGGGTCGCCATGGTCGCGGTGCTTAAGTGATCTGATTGGTCAATATGCGCAGGATACCGTAGTCTGGATACCTAACCCACATTACGCTACGTCATCCTTCGCTGCATATAGGGTTAGGCCTTGGCCGGCATTTTGTTGACGCGACCTTGACCCCTTGAGCCGAATCACGTGACTTGCGAAGACGCAGAAGTTGTCAACATTGCAACAGCAGGTTGGTGTCTTTTATGTCAGTTTTTACTATTTCAATTTGTGGTTTCTGCTTGAACATGAACATATTTATAGAGTATGGGTGCCAATGACTGGTTAACTCATACAAAATAGGACAGGGGCTGATGTATTTGTAAAAATATTGACAACTTTGTGCGATGAGTGTGTCCCGTCTTGGCGCCATTGTGAAGCAAGTTTGGCACGAAATGCTGTAAAATAGTGGGTAAATAATGTTTTCAAAAACAGATTATCCGACGACTCAGAATTAGCTCAACTTGGGTGTTTATAAAGTACATATCCCTGCTTGTTTTGAGACCTTCCATTTGTTGTTGCATTCAGTAGTTCAAGTTGAGCACCAATTTAAAGGCAAAGGGTGCTGTGACTGAATTGGTGTGTTTTACAGGTTACAGTCTCGCACGTGTTGATATTCACATTGTCAGTCGTCATTCTGTTCAAATATTTCACCCAAAATCGGATTGCAACCGTTTATATATTATATTATTCATATTCATATATTTTTTACTGCCTATTTAGGGCCTATATATATTCAGTAAATTAAAATTATATCAACAATTAGCTCCCATTACTCCCACCCCCACACACACAAATTTCAATATTTTGATTTTAGTTCAGGGTTTTGTGATTCACATATTAATCTGTGAAGAAATTAAATTATTTCATTTAAATTTACAGTGACTTGTGATGCCGATTTGTTTGAGGCAACGCCACAGTCCAACGTTTTGATGATCGAATCGGCTTATTAAGAAGTAACAAAAGATGAATGTTTTTAATTACCATATCTAATAATTCTAATGAGGAAGTCTAAAATCACCTAGTTTTCCAGAGATCTAATTTCTTTGTTTCAAATGAGGCCTCTCTGTGCGCAATATATACAAACACAAATATACAAATATGTAATAGTTTTATGATCTGAACTTGTCTCAGGCATTGGCAATGATGAATACTTTGGGCCTTGATAGATGATATCAAGATATATGATTTTGCAGACTAAGTTTACCTTGGATAAAAATTCAGCGATACTGTATACGGAATATGTAAATTAGTTCAATGGCTATAACAAAAAAATGTGCTTGTTAAAGTTTGAGGCCATGATTTCCCATTATACATGTATAAACAGAATCAAGCTGATCCAATTACTTTTTAAGATCACATCAACTAAGAATGGTAGTTTTGCTGTGTGGAAAATGATACATGTACTACATTTTGATACCAACATCATATACTGAACTGTTTCTCGTGTAATAAACTTTCATTCTACACATCATATCGCCATGTGCAATATGAAAGGTATTTTATAAACATTATGTCATTAGCGCAAACAAATCAAAATTGAACCTGTCCTTTAATACACAAATCATGTGTGCTCTTGCTCTCATGTTGCAGAACCTAAAACCACCATTGAGTTTGGAGGGAAAGTTCAAACCTGAACACTGGCTGTCATATATGTGGAGGAGTTGAAAGTAAGATACATTCTAATTTTAATTAGCAATTGCTTAAGATGAGTTTGTTATTTATTCAGTGGGTGGCACTGAACAAATGTATAACTACACATCAAAAAATGGTTTTCTAAAAACAAAACGAAAACTTTGTTTTACATGTAGATATTAAATCTGGAAAGATCTGTAAGTTTATTCTAGAATTTTGATGTGTTTCTAGAAATAAATATATTTTCTTGTAATTTCATAAGACATAAGTGGACAAATACATAGTCTTTAATATCTAACTCATTACCCCAAAGTTATTTACGCTGCTAGCTTTCAGATTTACCTTCAATATTTAATGTATTGGAATCACTAATTCTGATTTTTTAAAAATATTCTAGGACATTAAATGTCATTTTCTTATTGCAAGAAAAATAATCGGTTCATGGGGTAAAAATCTTCAAAATTTATGAGTTAAATTTTCTCATTCACCTATACATGGCCAAATAGAATGTAAGTGATCAAATTGTCTTCATATGATGACCTTAGGGTTCTTTGGACCGTCAGATTATATGTACCTTGAACCCTTCAAACATGTCATATGAATTTGTAATTGTATACATTGAGAAACGGTAGCTAGGGTTCACTACAACTTATATGGACAATTGTGAAGTAGACATTTAGATGACTTCAGTGAAAAAATAGCTCTTTAAAAGGTAGAATGCTATGTTGATGTGATTCTATGGGTCAGTTAAGATTTTTCAGATATATCATAACTTACATTTGTTTTGTTTTACAGCTTGAAGATTGAAATACCAGAAGTGAAGAGAAACAGAAATAAAAGAAGACATTTTGAAAATGCAGATCCATGCTCTCTTCAATGTGGACTGGACATATTAACTCTTACATTATGATTTTTCGAGAAATAACAGAGTACTGAATGATACAGGCCTTCATATATGGAATAATACAGGGAACAACACATAGAAAATATTAAAATAACTGAATCTTTAATATCTGAACTGAGAGGAGTATAACATGGACTGATTGTGAATCAAACGGAATTGATCCATGAACTGGCTTCCAATGAATGTGGAGTCACATGTTTTTCTCTGCAGTACCATGAACACTGTTATAAATAGACTTTGAAATGTGGGATAGGGAGTACCGGTATGCCATTTGACAGAATATTCTTTAATTTTAGGTGTGTATCAATCCATTGCCTCCAAATGCTTTTAAACCGAACCTTGAAAGACTAAAAGGGCTTAAATATTAGGCCAAAAAAATGTGATACCATGTAATACAACATCCTGCGTTTTTTTTTCTCTCTCTAAATTATTTTCTTCAGCTTTTTTTCCAAATCCACCATTTGTTATGCTGGAACTGATTTCAATAGACAGAATAAAAATTATATGACATGCAAGTGCTTCCCAGTTATTTATAGGACATACAGTCATTCAAAATGAATTTAGGTTTCCTGTAACCCTACGAACTCATATTTTTGTGATAAATATAAATCAGCATCACTGTTGTTGCACTTTCTCTTCCACAAGACTGAGGTCAATAAATCCTTTCAGTAATAATCATCTACACATCTACACAATCATCGTCCAGTTCCATATCAGTTGTAAAACAACTCTAGCGCTAGGTGCACCCACTTCAATTATGCATCAAAGCGAAGAAGCCAAGGGACATCTCTTTTGGGATTTGATTTGACTGGGTTCGCGCAGATGGTAATAAATATAATTTTGAAATTCACAAGTTGGAAATCATCTGCATGAATGCAGTCCAATCAAACTTCGACAGAGATTTGCCTGGGTGTGTTTGTCTCGGTATATGAGAACAGTGGTAACATCATTCACTATACGCCGACATCAAATATATCTCTCTTCAGTGCGCCTGGTGTTCATTTTCGCACACTGATTTAAATTGTTCATTTCTGTGAGATGCGTCTAGGAAATTTCGTCCGGTGTGCTCGGGAGCAAATAAGCCACAGATGCATCTTTGCTGAAGCCTCGTACTGGTGTTAGTTTTAAGAAGGTCCACGTGAATATCTAGCGATATTCAACCGGACATGTGCGGATAGATGGGAGCTTTTATAAGAGATATTCTTACTCTTAAATTTGCAATCAACGAATAACTGGCCATTACTAAAGATGAAATCCGCTTGTCTTATGTATTTTGTTCCCAGGCTTTATTGGTATTGTTCGCATTTGGTAAAAAGATTATGTTCGGTAATGAGTGAGTGAGTGAAGTGAGTCGATCCTAATCCTTCCGTCGGCAAAATAAGGAGAACCATTGACATTAGAACCTTGATTTTTGGCATGAAGGTGCATTAGCGGACCGTTACCAGCAAGTTCTGAACTGACCTACTTTTGATGAAAATTTCTGGTGATTTTTGATGAAAATCACTGGTGATTCTGACTTGAGCTGTGCCCATCTTAATTTAAGCAGGATTTCAACTTTGGGGGGGGGGAGGTTTCAAGAGTTCAGTTCGCGTCGGGAGTCCTAATTCCTTCCGTACTTCGTTGGTCCTGTGACGTTTAGTCACACTGCCATGTGATGCATGCAAATACTGCAATTATGGCTTCCCGAAACGGTATGATTAACTTTCAGCCAGTGTAGCATATATAGTCGGCAATGTTTTCCATAGAGTTGCTTTCTGAATGCTATTAAGCTTCTTTATGAAACCTTGAAAACGAGAACAAAAGTTGGGATTGTTGTTTTTTTTTTCAAGCAAACAGTTTGTCTCCAGGTAAAGAAACGTATAATCGCGTTTGCATTCTGCAAAATGTAATCGGCGATCCAACGGCTACATTTGCCAGTACCGGTATGTATTTCAATCTACGCAGTTTCGGTTGCATACGCTCACTTCTGTATTTAACAGTTAAGTCATTTCGTATATCTGAGAAGAAACTGACCTCAGAGATGAGGCAATAATAACCATTTAAGGATAACCATAACCATAAAAAGGATAATATGGGAATAGAACCGAAAATGCTTTCTGTTGACGAATTGCAACGGCTGGCAAATTGATCACTTGATTTGGAAGATTCGCCATATCTATATCCGATTTTAATTCTAGTATTTCTTCTATCTTGAGGAGATGCTCATTTCGGAAATATTTAGTTTGATGAAGATTTCCTCGTATTTCATGGCGAACACATTACTGGAAAAGATACCGTGTCGATTCACCGGCGGAGAATTTTCCGTGAGATGCCGACACGTAGATTTGGTCACGTTCAGTGAAAGTTCAGCAATTAATTTTAAATCTAAAATACATTCCCCATGTTTCTTGT